>VALG01008901.1:4706-27206 GCA_009835305.1 Ipomoea purpurea | reverse complement strand
ATATAAAAAATAGTAAAAAGAGTACACGAAGTTATATAACTATATAAATAACTACATACTAGTACTTATTTTACTATTACACATATATACACACACACATGGTGGGTCGGGGTGGGTTCTAGGCGGGTGCTGTGTACATAGAACCCGAATCCAACCCGACCCACCGCGGGTTTTCTTTTTTAAGACCCACCCCGACCCACCACCCACTATCACCCAAAAAAAACCCGATCCATGCGGGGGTGGATATCCCACGGGTCGGATTGAAATTGCCATCCCTACCTCAAATAGGTCATTGAACTTTAATTGAAAGTGTAAAGTATAATTAGACTCTTGAATTTAAAAAAAAAGATATACAATTAAAACACTTAAATTTATCATTTTAGTACATCTAACACAATAATTAATAATTCACATGAAATAACCAGCATCAAGATTTCGATAATAATTTCGGCGATTAAAAAATTTTGGCGACTCTTTGAATTTAACAAAAATAAAAATAAAAAATCTAACGTCCCGGACCGGTGTCTTCTTCACTGGAGAAGACGATCAATGGTCGCTTTCTCCAATGGAGAAAACAATTAGGCATGGTCGTCTTCTTCAATAGAGAAGACAACCAGCATGTTGGTCGCCTTCTCCACAAAGAAGATGATTGGTCTCTCGTTTCCCGTGGAGAAGACCGGAGAAGACTACTTGCAATTTTTTTAACGATCGTTAACAATTAATTAACGGTTATAATTTTACCAGTAACTTATTGATTACCCGTAAATTAGACTTAATTGATATTTTGATAAATTTTAATATTTAATTATATTTTTAAAAATTTAAAAACGTAATTATACTTTTGAGTAAAATTTAAGTACGTATTTGACAATTTTTTCCGAAAAACAAATGGAAATGGTATTAGTACAGTTTTTTAATGCAAAGTATAGAAGAGATTCCATTATATATACTTAGGCTTAGGTCTTTGTGATTACAAGTCCCAAGGCCAGCTAATAATGGCATCAAGGAAAAGTGATAGGTTGCAGTCATCGACATGTGGCTATTGCTTAAAAAAATATTAATGATAAAAGATGTAGATTATTAAAAAAATATTTTACAAGCATATAAGAGCATCCATAATGGTTGAGGAGAATTGGAGGATAATTTAAGAGTGATTAGGAAAAAGAATGTGGGGGAATGAAGAAAAAAAAAAACAAAAACAAAACAAAATTATTATATATATCATATACGTATACTATAATATATATATATAATATAATATATATACTATATATATAGTATATATATATTATATATATGGTCAGGCCCGCCCTGACGGCGCGCATTGCAGGAACAAATTATTCTACCATTAACCCCACCCCACATTATAATAACCCCACCAAATTATTTCTTCTTACATAACCCCATATTATCTAAATAGTATGGATGCTCTAAGGGTCATTTACTAATTGAAATAATTGAATAATTTCTATAATTTTCTGAAAAATTGAAAAGTTTAATAATAGAAAAATATTAAACATATTTAATAATATAGTTTTTCATTTAAAATTGAAAATATTTTTCAGTTTTTATAAATATTGAAAAATTTTAAAAATTATTTTTTAAATAAAACACAAAATCATTTATCATTTATTTGACTATATATCACTATAACAATAGTCTTATCATCATTTACTTACATATTTATTCATTTCTATGATTAAGTTCATTATCATCTTCTTTTACTTTCCATCTTTTATCTTTTTTACTCGCATTTACTTATATAAAAATAACTTATTTGCTTACGCTTAAAGTTAGACGTTATTTATAACTAAAACTTATTGGTTTGTATATTTTTAGTTATGTTATATCGTAATACAAGTTTGGTCTGAATACCAGACATTAAACTTACACATATATATAGATTTCAAAGTAAAAGTTATACACGCACATTTTATTCAAATTAATTTATTCAAAAAAAATTTCAAATATTAGCTCAAAAGGTTTTAATATTATATAAACTTATCCTCCCAAAGATCGTGGGACCTTTTCAGAGCTCTTTCGTCCCGGGACGCCAGATTTCAGATAATGTTATTATTTTTCAAGAGGTAATGCATACCATGCGGATGAAACAAGGAGCGAAGGGGTTCATGGCTATTAAGCTCGACCTCGAAAAGGCTTACGATCGACTCTCATGGGACTACATTCAGGATACCCTTGAATGGGCGGGCTTTTCAGGCAAGATCAAAGACCTCATCATGACGTGTGTTCGAACTTCTAGGCTGTCAGTCATCTGGAATGGGGATCGATTAGAGTCCTTTCGCCCTGGCCGAGGCATCAGACAAGGCGATGCTATGTCCCCAGCAATTTTTGTTTTATGCATGGAGAGGCTCAGTCAGATGATCGTTTCTACGACGGACAGTAACAGGTGGAAAGGTATAAAAATTGCACCAACTGGACCAACACTAACCCATCTTTGTCGCCGTCATGCTTCTTTGTCGGAGTGTCTGAAACTGGCCGAGCAAATTGAGGCACCTAGCCCGGGTAGAGAACGCCAGCGATTTGTTAATGGAGAGCCAGACATCGCGTGACGTTTCCCGTCCAACAGCTAGCGACATGACCTCGTCGGAGAGAGACGAGATCAGGAGAGACAGGATCAATGGATCCTGTTGGACTCACGCTGCATGCTCCGGATTGTCGACAACCGAGACAGCCGTGGTGGTGCCGGAGGAGCCTGGCTGTGTCACCGCTAGAAGGGTCGCCGGAGGGCATAGATGGTTGTCCTGTTTGGTAAAAAATTGGCCTATAGACCAATTTTGGCTTATTTGACCACTATTAATTGTTTGATTTAGTTAAAATATCAATATAAATGTTTGGTTAATTAGCTTTTTATAACTCCAAAAGGCTAAAATTCAAAAAGCTACTCCAATCAACTTTTTCAATTAGCTTTTTGAGAAAATAAATTATACCAAACAGCTATCAGCTAACAACTAATTTACCAAACATTTTTTCTACAATCAGCTAATATTATAAACTATTTATACCCTCTAATTAACACAACCAGCTAATATTATCAACTATTTATACCCTCTAATTAACACAATCCGCTAATATTATCAACTATTTATACCCTCTAATTAACACAATCAGCTAATATTATCAACTATTTATACCCTCTAATTAATACAATCAACTAACAACTAACAACTAACAACTAACAGCTATCAGCTAATAACACTTTTACCAAACTGGGGCGATTTAATGTTATTATTGTACCAAACTACAAATAAGCTCGCCATATAATCCCATCAACCTATATTAAAGTATGTCTAAGTTAAAAAAAAAAAAAAAAAAAAAAAAGTAAAAATAATAAACTTAGAAGAGCGCGTCAACAAGATTAGAGTGGTTTCATTCACAACACTCTTATCATTCTTTTACCCGCTAAATGATTACTTTAGGTTACATATTTTAGTCGTTCTACTACTGCCAAAAACTAGTTTATTTTGTATATAATTCACCACTTTTTAAAGCTTCAATAGCTAAACTCTTTGTAAGCATAACTCTGAAATTAATTATAATTTTTAATTATAAGTTCAAATATCACTAGGACTATGTGGTCTAATGATACTCGGGTTGGACTTCTATTTGGAAGGTTGTAAGTTCGAGCTTCAGTGGAGGTGTTATTGGCTCTTTGTGTTTCAGTAGGTTGAGAAAGTATATGAACAGATACTACAATCTAATAGAGCTAGTAGCATTCTAAAAAAAAAAGTTCAAATCTCACTAAAAACGAATGTGTCATCGTTTATATTTTATATTTATATATTGCATACTCACCCCAAAAGAAGAAGAAGAAGAAAAAAACTCCATAAAGACACTTGAATACTCCAACTATTTCAGCTGAATTGTCATAATTTACATAATTCTAAATGTTTTATCGAATCAGAATGTAGATGCCCTTAAAATTGAGAATTCAACTTTTCGTCAACCATGAATCCTCCAACCAAAATATAGTTCGGTAGTTACAATAAATGGAGTTCCAGAAATAGGAATTAATTGAGGTGAACCGACAAGTAGTTTGGGAGCAATAATAGAGAATGAGAAAAGGCAAAGAAATCAGCCGTACAAAGAAGGATATGATATGAAGTCATAATAAAGGCCTTGACTTCAAGTTACAGACTACTTCTGAACCATATATGTATAGTACCAAACCATCAATATAATGTGCCCAACTCCCACCGCCAACACCATGCATGCTCCAAAGTCAAGTCACCCACTATATCACCGCCATTCAAAAATCAGATGAATTAGAGGAGAAATAAATTGTAATTCGATGAAATAATAATAAAATAAGAATAAATTAGAAATTTAAATTATATTATTTGATATGAAAAAAGAATTATTAATAATGAGAATGATATGAAAAATAGAATTATTAATAATGAGAAAGAAAATAAATGGTATAAAGATTAAAATATTCTTATGTGATAATAGTACTAACAAAGTGGACCGAAACCTGCCCGCGGTGGGACGGGTTAGGGTCATGAAAAAATAGGCCGTGAAAATGCGGGCCTAACGGGGCGGGCCAGAATTGACCCGCAATTCGCGCGAGCTATGACCTGGCCCGCGGGCTAGACCTATTACATAAAATAAAATTAAAATAAAAAATTATACGTTACACAACAAGCAGAATTTATGCGTTGCTGTGTAACGCATATAATATATATATATATATATATATATAATATATATATTATATATATATATATATTATAATATATATATAAATTTTTAAGGTTGGCCTGTAGAGCCCGCCAACCCGCATGGGGCGCGCTAAGGTTGCACGAACCTTAGCCCACGGGCCTAGCGAGTAGGCCCGCAAAAAACTAAGCCCGTGGCGAGGCAGGCTTAATGGGGCAAAGCGGCCCGCTTTGACAGTACTATGTGATTATAATCTAATAATCATCAAGGATAAAAAAAAAAGTTTCTTTTCTCCATTTTTTTTTTCCTTTCCTTTCTCCATTGGATTACAATTCATATGAGGAGCCAGAGGGGTATGAAATTGCAATTCAACAAAACGAGGGAATTGCAATTCAGTGAAATTGTAATTTCATTCAACCAAACACTGTAATATGAGCGATCAAAGAATTATGTTGTAATTGAATTGCAACTATATCAAACCAAACAGTCAATTAGAACAATTACAACATATTTTTCATTGGACTAATATTAGTCATTTCATTGAATTTTTGATAGTTTTTTTTTTTTTTTTAGATGGAGGGGAAGATATAAGAGATGAGGAGGGAAGATAAGTGGTTTTATTTTCACCATAGTATAGCTGTAGAAGTAATGAAAATCCAGGTGGTATAAAAATGTGTGAAAACAAGCTATAAAATAGTTGTCTTTGACCAAGCAAATCTAAGAAAGGTTAGTATAGGCTCACCTCCCAAGGCCTAATGAAGGAAGGACAACACCATATAGAAAAAAAATAATCCTTCTTCCCAAAAAAATAATCCCAGATTATAGTTGGCAATGTCAGTTGCTTAGCTTTAATTAATAATCAATCACTGTAGTTACCATTACTTTAGTATTATCTTCATACAATTCACTCAAAACCCACTTCTTTCTTTATCACTTTGAGCAATTTCAATCTAAAACCTTTGGTCATGGTGGAGTTCATATTCAAGTTCAAGATCTTAACCCTTTTTTTTGGGGGGGGGGGGGTTAAATTAAGCTTTTGAAGTTGAATTTGAGTGTGGGTAAATGTGAAGAAGTTTTTATTGTGTATTTGAATTATTCACTGTGTAATTTTTACGCATATAAGGCGAAATCTCTCGTTTCAAATCTCGCATCCTTAACTTGGACAATAATTGTAAATATGGTAAATCAGGATTACTCTATTGATCATTAGGTGGAAGGATTAAGTGATTTATTTCAAAAAAACTGTATCTCTATTTTTTAATTTTTCAATTTTTATTATTTGTTTTTTATTTAGAAAACTTGTTAATTAACACTCGTTTAAAAAAAATTAAAAAAATAGTTAGTAAGGCCTTTGTTCTTACAATTATGAAAATTCTTAAAAATAAAATCTGTGCAGGCTTCAACTGTGCAATCTTTACAGTAGCAGTGGCGGTGGCTAATCATCAAGAGCTCTCTTTTTGATGCAGGCGTGGGATATAAATGCAGGCAAGGGCCTTTGTTCTTAAGCTTTCTTCTTTTTCTTTTCTTTAATTTTTTTTAAGACTCCCTTCAAATGCACATTTCTCTCTCTCCACTCTGATATTTCTTCCTCTCTCCCTCTCTTTCTCTCTCTCTCAATCTTTATAGCTTTCTTTGGTTTCTGTTTTCTTGATACGGTGACAGTCCATAGCAGAGTTTGAGCTTTGAATTGCTCCCCAAGAGTCCTTTTTTCTTCTTCAGTAATCAGTAAAAGAAGTTTCAGAGTAAAAGTAGTGCACAATCTGAACTAAGGTATCTTCTCTCTTTCTTTGTGTTTCAGAGCTGCCCAGAAGGAGTTTTGGGGTTGGGTGGGGGGGTTGCTGTAACTAGGGTTTTACACAGTCTGGTTTAGCCATAGAAAAATTTTGGGTTTTAGTTTGATTGCAGTTTAATGATGCTGATACCAAATGTCTCTGATTAATTGGCTGTTTTAACACTTTCTTTAGCTCTTTATTGAACTGGCTCTCTGTTTCCTTGGAAGTTGAAGGAATGCTATTAAAACAAAACTGCAGATGCCTCTACAGCCTTAAAAAGCTCAAACCTTGGCCCTAGGTTCACTAAAATTTTGTGTTTTTCTGCTGTGATTTGAACTTGGAATTGCTTAATTGAATCCTTTCTAGCTATTTTTATAGTCTATTGAGCTGGAGAAGTTATTTTAGGTTGTTGGTTGGATATTTTATATTTCTTGAAGAATTTAAAACAACAGACATTTAGTTTTAGCAAGTAAAGGTTTGTTTTCTATGTTATTAAAGTTTTTTAGACTGTATTTGTTGGGACCATGAAAATGGGATGAACAGTTCTAAGATTATAGCATTTCATAGGTTTTTCTGGAATTTGCCTCTACTGTTTACGCCAATGGATATGAGTGGAAAGGATGATACTGAGACAGCAAAACGAAACGAGGATGCTCTGAACTTTCATTCAGATAATATGCCCTCTGACTGGCAATTAAACGGTGCCAATCTTGCGAATGTATCGATGGGAGTGATTCCAAATAGCAATCCGATGACAGATTCTTTTTGGGCGATTAATTCAGTAAATTTGGGCTATCGTGATGCTAATGTTCTCCCTGGTGTTAGTGGTTCCAATCTTCTGGGATCTGGACTCGATAGAAATGTTGGTATGTTTTTTCCGACGCCTTCTGGGATGCTTCCTCAAAGTTACCTCAATTTCCAGGTGATTCGGGTTTTATTTGAAAGAGCAGCGAGGTTTTCGTGCTTCAGTGGAGGAAACTTGTGCGATCCGATTCCAATCAACCCTTTTAACACAACCGAGCCTATGAATCCTTACGCTAATAAGGGTGTAATGCCAACTCAAAAGCCTCGAGAGGTTTTTGTGGGAAACGAATATCAGGATCATGAAATGACCAATGTGGCTGAAAGTTCCAAGGAGGGTTCTTTACCAATCGATGGGCAGCTGAAGGGAGCCGACCAAAGAACGAGAATACTTTCGAAGCAAAACAATGTGTTGAAGGTTCCGGAAATGAGTCCGATGAACCTGAATGTAGCAGCCCTGGTGATCAAGAGGTATCGGAGGGCACAGGTCGGGAGTCTCCCGCAAAGGGACTTGCCTCGAAGAAAAGGAAACGGGGTGGCCGGGTATTACATTCTTGCCATGTTTTTATCCTCGGTTTTCCCAAAAACATGCTCCCGTGGTGGTTCTACATTTCGATCTTATTTTTAATTTCTTTGCTTTGCAGCAAGCTGACCAAACTGAAATCAGCAAGACCGAGATCAAAACTTGATGTCAAATACCAGCAAGCAAGGTGGAAAAAATGGTAAACAGGGGACCCAAGCTTCGGATTCTACTAAAGAAGAATACATTCATGTTCGAGCCAGGAGAGGCCAGGCAACAAATAGCCATAGCCTTGCAGAAAGAGTAAAACCGCTTATAAAAGTTTGCAAGAAGTTGAGTTATCTGCAGTGTATAACGTATTTTTTTTGAACTGAACATATTGATATAATTGTAGGTAAGGAGGGAGAAAATCAGTCAAAGGATGAAACTTCTTCAGGATCTTGTACCCGGTTGCAACAAGGCTAGTTTATTCACTAGTTGCCTCTCTGTCTTATACACACTTAATCTAATCTAGACCATTAAAAAATATTAGATGGACGCACACGATTTGTTTCACGTTCTCACCTAAGCAAATGTTCTCATATGATCCTAAATCTATATATATACTCATGATCAAATGAGTCCACCCCTTCCCATGAGTCCATGTGCAGTTGCATAGTTGATAATGGACCAAATCTGACCATTGATCTCTAGCTTTTAATGGACCAGATCTGTCCACACAGACTCATATGAAGGCCGAAGGGGTGGACTCACTTGAACAGTTGCCTATATATATGTGTGTGTGTGTGTGTGTTTGCGCTTGCAGTTTTAGTTTCTTAGCGAGAAATGTTGGTCGTGCAGGTTACTGGCAAAGCGGTAATGCTGGATGAAATCATTAATTATGTACAATCACTGCAACGGCAGGTTGAGGTACGAAAAAACTTTGAAATAATTCTCCATTCTACTTTGCTTAGCAAGTTCTTTAATGTGCTTTGAGAAACCTATAATGTTTATATGTGTAACGTGTGAGTGATTGGTCCTTTTGTCGTTTTCCCCAGTTCTTATCGATGAAGCTTTCTACAGTAATTCCTCCGATTGGATTTCAACATTGATGGGCTACTTGCAAAAGACGTAACTAAATCCCATATTTTGCATAAATTGTGCTTCCATTTTGATTCTCTTATCACCATTAATTACTTGTCCATCTGCATTGCAGATCCTCCAGTCCCAAACTGGTCCTTCATCTTCGCCAGCCTTTCCACCTGAAATTACTATGCCTTTTCCCCCGATAAATCCCCCACAACAATCGTTGCTTCAACCTGGTATTCCCGGCTATGGAAATCCCTTCAATGCATTGCAGAGAACCATAAACTCCGAAAAAGCAACTGTGAACGTAAGCTACAAGTATCTGCAGAAGCGGTTTTACTTTTCTTATCGACTATTTGTATTGATTATAGTAATCTACAGGTACCTAGTGTATGGGACAACGAGCTTCATAACGTCTTCCATATGGGCTTCAAAACCGACTGCTCCCCTCAACAGCCAAGATCATAGTACGTCAAATGCTCTGACATTTTATCATTTTACACGAAACCAGAAAACACAATAGTAACCGTAAACCATATTTTTGTTTGCATCTGTAGGTTCTCTACCGCCCCAGACAAACAGTGAATCGTGAACTTGAAGTTTGCATAGCTATTATTGCCTTCATTTCTCCAATCTTTTTGCACATGTTTTATTCGGTATCCACAGATTTCAGAGTTGGCAGTTTGGTTGTATAGAGTACGATGATCGTAAAGAAAGTGAGAAAAGCAGCAGATGTTGAGAAAAGAAAATATTGTTCATCAGGCATACAGGACAGATACCCTTTGTAAATTTCAACTGTGAAAATCCGTTTAAAAATGTTCTTTTTTTTTGTGTTCAGTGTATCATGTAGAAGCTGAAATATGAACTTATATTTCAAGAACAGAAATTGAGATGAAATTTCTTTTCTTTCCAGCACATTTATGCAAAACATCTTGTCTTTGAGAATTATATTTCATCAATTCAAAATTGTTCTGCATTAGTAGCTTAGGTGGCATAATTTTTTTCCCGAGTTTAATGTGTAAATTCATGTAACATAAGATAACTATATAACTTCATTCAAACATCATCGTACACGAATATATACATGAAAATTGTCTTTTTTCCTAGAAAGGTGGTGAACAATTTTCTTTATTAGTAGCAGAATGCTCTGCAAAAATATCAGAGATACAAATTGTATATGGATGACTATTATCACACTATCAGCTGGCTGCTATATACATTAAAAAAAAATCAGGTGAAAATGTGAAACTAAATTGGAAAAAAAAAAAAACCTGAAATATACACACACAGCACTGTGTGTTTATCCATGACTATACAAGGTTTCCAGACTCAAAATAAGCAAATGCTTCTCCTCACTGCATTATATTGTGTGCTTACACCTAATCTTCTGAAGGCATATAGGAAGAACATTGGAGATGTCTCCCCCGCTTTCAAATGTATGACAGGTTTAAGATTAGTCGTGTCGTCTTCACATTCCAAACTTCCTGTATAGTTAGCGTGCTTTAAGTCTATAGCTCGAGATGATCAATGGGCTCATGTTGAAGGGTCATCTATGGAGCACAGTCAAATGATTGGCTACACACCTCGATTGCAATGGCCATTTTTACCACGGAGTTGGAGGGCGATGTATATCTTATTCCAAACTTTCTTATGGTAGCCCAAAATTTCCAAAACGAATGGGCCGTTGATCTAGTTGAAAAAGTACGGAGAATCCAGAACTTCTCTCAAGTCAAAATCACCCGCTCAGGCAAGGGAGGGAATCGTAGTTTAGGGAATGACTTTTGAAAACTTTCTGATAGCTGTTAAAAAACATCAAGCATTAGTGTATAAGATCCTACTAGATACATATTACTAGAATGTTCGAACACAAGGAACCTCAAACGAATAATTTGATTGATCTACTTTTGTGTCAATCTAGTAAATTCATGCATGAGTAGAGCTTCAATTCGAACTTGGGTTCCAACAATTCAAGTATAGATGTCAACTTAGTGAACTTACATTTTCGAGTATTGGTGCTTCATAGAGTTCGACAAACTTTTCCCTCAGAATTCTATTCATTTGATCAACATCAGATGCATGAGTCCAGTACGAATCATGCACACCTGCAGCCAAAGATTAGTGAATCTCGATTAAGAGTTGCTTACAAAATGGTTTTGCGGGAGGCATCAAAAGATGTGACAGGCTGAGAAATAGAAAACCTGCAAAATTTAAGCCCGCTTCTTTGCATGCAATGGCAGTACATCATCATATGGGAACCGTCGAGTGAGTGAACAAAATTTGGAGGGAAGGCCGTCTTCTGCCTCTGGACCATCACCTGTAACAATTAAGGGAATAACTAAAAATATGAAAAAACTTGGAAAAGCTTCGGAAGTAATAGTATCCTGACTGCAATTTACAAATAAAATAGCACCACATCACAATTCTATTAGCATTTAGACTCGTTCAAGTTCAAAATAATTTCTAATAAGTGGTGCTAAGTCTTTTTTAAAAGAACTGTTTTGTGCCATATCCGGAGATCCCACAATATGGTGTGGTTCTAAACCATCGGGAATGTGTATCCATAAAGAAAACCATACACATTTACAAGGCAGCCAGAATAGATGAGGGAAAGCAGGAAAAACCTTATCTGTTTCCCGTTTTAATGTCAAAATCTGTAGGGACGTCCTAATCTGCATAAATTTGACCAATCAGTTCAGTTATTACTTCTGATAGAAACAGATTGCTCAAAAGATACTTAAAATGTGTTCAAATTGATGCTTACAAGATGCCTTCCTATTTTGCGGTAAGGTTGCACAACGGTAGGCCAAGTGGAGTTGTCCACTGTACAGGGTGATTCTCTGAGCAATAATCTGTACCCATAAATTATAGCCATTAGTAAAACAAAATTAACATCAAGGTGAACGCTTGCAATTAAAGAATAGCAATTTTACAAATGGCACGATTCCAAAATCTAACATCTTAATGAATATGCAAAATTGCAAACATAATTAATTTATCTGTAGAAAAAAACCTTGGCGCAGTCTCCAAGCCAGCTCATGATGCCTCGTGCTGCTTCAAACATTTCTCCCAAGGCAGTCAAAGTAGTCTGGTAAAGTGACTAACAGTTAGACTTAACTACAATAACACAGGCAAAGTAGACAATATGCTAGATTCCAAAGTAGATGAGAGCTCTAGCGAATCATCTAAAGCTCACTAAAACAGTATTTATCAATCACCAGGAAAACAGAAATTTCAAACTCTGGATGGATGATAGCATTTAAACAATATCTTACTTTTGCCACATAACAAGAAGCTGAAAACAACTCGTCACTATCTTCGATCACACACGCTCCTTTAATCTTCTTTTGATTTGTTCACGGGCACCAACTAAGTGACTCCATACACTTGACGTCATCACTGTTTGTTTCACTAATTTCCTGTCAACCTGCAATTAAAAAAAAATTTACAAGATGGCAGAAAAAGAATGAGCGATTATATGGAGTGTAACAGGAATGCAGGCTTGTTCCTTAATGTAGCAAGAAGTACATGCTTGTTCTTTGGTCTATAATAGAAAAATTAGTGTGCCAAGTGTTGTGATATTTTAAATAAAAAGGTACAAATAATAATAATAACAATAATAATAATAATAATAATAATAATAATAATAATAACCTGGGTTAATTAAACGTCTTGCAAGCATCACATTTGGATCAGTTGCAGGATCTTTAGCTGCATCTCTTTTCATGATATCAAGAACTCTGGTTTCAAATGTTAAGACAGTATCAGTATTTAAGTTATACCCCAACATTGATATTATTAGTATCCAAATGTTATATTGCTGCCAACTAAAGAATTTTGAGACCAATGGAGACATTGAGGTTACTTTACAACAAATGATCAAAGTAACACTTGGCTATTTTTCTTATTAATTGTATTAATCTGGATGCCACTATCTTTATTCTCTTGTATTTTAAGTATTTTTCTCTCAAACCATGTCATGCCATAAGGAAGAACGTTGTTATGCATGATAAGAGGGGACAATGTGTAATGGAAGAAGGGGAAGCTCCAAATCCCAGCAGATATATCTTACCGAGCAGCAATTCCAGAGTAAACATCAGCTGGCTTATCTCCTCCTACAAGATTGACAGCTGCCGCTCCTAACTGGGAGAAAAAAGATAGAGCAACTTAAGTGAGCAATAGATTTACATTGTTCACTTGGAAATAAAGTGAACAGTATAAAGTAATCCCACCACAAACTGAATGCGGCAATTTAATGTTCACTTTCCCATTTAACAGTTGAACAAGTAAGCCATAAGTGATTTAGAAATAAATTTCAACCTTTGTCCCAGTTAAACAAAGAAGTACAATAGAATTCAAAACATATCCTCATTTTGCAGTACTTGTAGAAATCAGAAATGAACCCCAATGTGGAATAACTTTTTCCCAACCCGAACTGAAATACTTAATGGCTCTGATTTTGAAACAAAGATACTGAAATAATACATCATTTCTCATCATCTCCCATCAAAGGACAAAAAGGGAAAATGAAGTGGGGAGAGGGGTGGAGGGGAGAAAGAGATAACTTTTTACCTTGTCCCTCCCAAGGGCAGCATAATGTTGCAAGCCATTACATGAACCATCCTTGATAAAGGTTACAAACCATCAAGTAAGAACATCAGATTCAAAATTGAAATAGATTTCAGAATATATATAACTCATATGCAGCAGGACTGCTAGATAAGGCTAGCCTATATGAAACTTGTACAACAAGTTCCCTCAATGTAAATTGTAAGCACATGATGTAATCCATAGAGAAAAAGAAACAACCAATCCATGTTGCAAGGGAAAGTTCATATCAGATGCAATAACGTCAAATTTTAACAAGCAATAGGAAACATAAAGTTAATATTAAACTATTAAAGGAAAGAAATGAAGAATAACATACTCCGTAACATGTAACTAGATCATGTTTAAAAGAAAGCTCACATCAGAGGGATATAACTCCGAACTTCTACCAAGTACGAGGACAGCCTTGGAACCATAAGCATAAATTGGATATATAAAGGAAAGAAATAAAGCACAACATATAACATGTAAACAACAGTATTACTATTTACATTCAATTTGAATGACCAGTCACGACTCAAAACATGCACATTACATACCTAAAATTGCACTATGTTTACTATTAGGTATGATCTAGTACCTGGTGAACAGGCATATAGAATGGTAAGTCTCGGGAGAGGGCTTCGCAGTGCCTCAGTAAGATTAATGCATGTTGCTAAGCATTTGAAAAGGATCCTCTGCGCCCAACCACCACTGTTTTCCTTCAAGAGGTCGATCTGCAGAATCAAAAATGTCCTCCACATGGTTTTCAGTAAATGCTACTCGACCTTCATATGATAACTTTGTCAACACCGCACCATACACATTTGCTAGATTGTATCTTTAACCATTGCAACCCTGACTTGCCAAGGGGGCGAGCTTCTGCAAATTCCAGGATTCCACGGCACAAATCAGAGCCAAGATGATTCAAATATGGATGCATGGGGGTATGCACGGCCACGAAAATCAAGATTGTGTGGATAGTAAAATCCCTCCTCTCCCTCATTTTTCGTGCAACCTGATCTTCAAATTCAGCTGCCTTAGAATACAATCAATCTAACAAATAATAATGCAAAAGGAATTGAAATCTATTGTGCTTCTTACAGCTAGTTTCAGCTCGATATCACCAGCGTTGAGAAACTGTTTCTCGCTGTGTTTGCTTTTTCACAGTTCTCACTACCTCCACTCCACCTTTTTAATTTCCTGTTCATCCAGTCTGTGCCTCTGGCTCCTTCTGTAACGGTCGAAACGAACAACAAAGATTGAACACTGGACAAAAGAGAAGTGGGAAGAAAGGAAGAAAGGGAGATGGAAACTGAAATTAAGGAAAAAAATTGCATATTCTTATGCTTTGATGTAACCCATCTTCACGGCTAACAAGTCTGCAACACACCTCCGCTAGTCCATATCCT
This sequence comes from Ipomoea purpurea, assembly GCA_009835305.1. NCBI lineage: Eukaryota > Viridiplantae > Streptophyta > Magnoliopsida > Solanales > Convolvulaceae > Ipomoea > Ipomoea purpurea. The sequence continues at coordinate 12,375 of VALG01008901.1, read as the reverse complement.
GTCAAACAACACCCAAAGTATCCTTTTGTTCAACCATCCACTTGGTGTTACCAAGGGTGTTAATGCCTGAATCAAAAATAAATAGTATTGACTATGAGGGTAGAACCCTTTTTTATAGAAAAAAAAAAGCAAATTATATTAAGATATGGACAAGAATGAGGGCAAGAAGTATTCCTAAAGAAAAGAATATATAAAGCTAAGCAAAAACTCATCATCGTTGCAAGATCCATTAATGAACACAGAAAAACAACAGCCGTGGGCCCATAAAGATGCAAGTATACCGATTCTATCAACTCTAGTCCTATAGAAGTACGTTTTGTGGTAGATCATATATGGCAAACATCCCTAGCATCAGGATTCTGAAGTATCTAACCAAATAGAGCCACAGAATATCAAACATTAGCATAAGTTTCACAAAACTTTCATTTCTTATCGTCCTAACAGTGAAGAACATAGAATTAATAGGATATGTGCCTCCCACCTCATTAACTCTCTACGCAAACTTAAGCATGGCATTAGAAGGGATGATTCACAATTTACGCATCAAGATAATTTCAAAATATAAAATAATTCACCCAATAAAAGTGGAGTGATAGATTTAAGTTGCTCCCCAGACCTGAAAGACAGGACTAATTGATTCCTTGGTAGCTCTTTTTGATGTGTCCCGCTGCGTGTTGTTTGCTCCATGTGTGGCGCATAATATAATGAATGTAAAAATAATAAGCACCTTATCATACCTGCCAGATATGAATAAAGTTGATCGAATCACAAATCATATATTTAAATTTTTTAACCACCAAAAATCATGTATCATATGCGCAAACTAGAAGGCCAAATTAGCAACACACATGTTCCATGCTGCCTATGCAGCATGTCTAAAGCCTAAACCGTTCGAAGCAATTAAATTTGAACATCTAATTTGGCCCTATGAGCATTAAAGGCTAAGCTGAAAATCGAATTCAAGATATGCAACCCTGCTGAAATATGAACACAACAATGGCAATCAGGAATAGAATATGTTCAATTTGTCACTTAGACACAAAAGGGGGAAAGACTACATACTACAAAATTCCAATCAATACTAAGAAAATCAGATGAAAGCATGAATCATGTAGTATATCATACCCTGTCCAATCCTTTCGGAGGAATCAACATTGGCATATAAGGTATCACCATGTGCCTAGCCTGCTCAAAAAGCAGAATTGCAATGAATAAGATTCACTATTTCTTCAACAACTGAATTTTGTAATGGTACATAAGGTATACATGTAATGGCATTCCTTCACATCTTAAATATATAAGTGGGCTGCCGAATGGGCATATCAAACACAATTAAAAATAAAGTAACCAAAACTATGCAACATAAGTCACACTTACAGTTTTCTCAAGGCCTTTGCGAACTAGGGGATCACACTGAATCACCCCATATCTCCTGTTGCCTACCCTATTATGAGGGGGAAAAAAAAGAAGATATTTATAAGTCAGAGGATTTCCACAAATCCTCAATGCCATTTTTATGCTTTGCATACTTTCCAGCCCTTACAAAAGTGTAGGTAGACATTTGTTTACTTTTATTTTATTTTTGTGCACAAGTCAATTTTATTTATTATTATTATTATGGGGGGAGGGGGGGATGTATTGTACTTACGGTGTTTCCAAAGTTTTGACTGTATGAACAAATGCAGGTCGAATGTCAGGCACACCATCTTCTGATTCATTCATAGGCGCCTGTATGTAGGCTGTTTCCATTAATATCTGCATCAACCGGCAGCCAACCTGGAAATGCATATTTTGAGTAAAGAATCTTAATTCACCATCCATGCAAAAATAACCATAGGAACAAAAAGGCAAAAAAGAAGCCATAAGATAAAATTTAGTCAAATCATTACTCATATTGCTTATCAACTCCAAGACCAACCTTGACTTGATTTTCTTGGCCCCAAGGCCTCCCATCATCCTGCTGTTTCACTATCCTTTTAACCTCATGTATCTTTTGTTGTTTCATCAAAGTTGTAACTCTTTTTCTTAGTCTCTCTCTTTCCTTCATCAGAGCTTCAGGTTGCTCTTCAGAATCAGTATTTGATGCACTCTTTTTCTTGGTTTTCTCCAAAAACCTGTTTATCCTAGCCTGACAGGAAAGACGATGATAGCAAATAAATCAGCAAAGCCTAAAAAATATAACCTTAGTTAACTTTGTTTGAATGAAAGTACTGGCAAAAGACTTTAAAGGTTGGAACTTGGAAGCGAAAACAATTAAGAACTTTGACAAACATAACTGAGCCAGCAGAATCTTTAATAGTTGGTAAATGATACTGTAATAAGTAAATAAATAAAACAGTAATCTCAATCAAAAGTAGGAGCCTTCAGCTCCACAACATAAAGGAGTATCTCTAGAAGGTCAAAATCTCAAAATATTCAAAAATTAATTACTTGTGAATATCACATGTCAAGTTTAACCTCCCTATCTTGTCTAAACTTATCACAATTTCACATCAAGTTAATATACAACAAAATCAAATGCCAAACCCCATTAAATCACATGGCATCACATTCTGAGTTCAATATGCTACTCACCTCGTTCTCGATGGCTTCACCAATATGGCAAGCAGCTTGCACCACTCTAGTACTTCCATGCCCATCCCAGTCATCAATAGTCCCATCAACTTGTGCATAGTAATAACTGCCATCATTTCAGCAGGGAGATGAGTGAAAAGGGAACATGGCCTAGTTTGATCTTCCCTTCTAAACAAGCCGTCTGTTCTGCAGCTATGGCATCTTTCAAAGGCTCAAACCAACCTAGGAACAATGATTTCACGTAAGGCAAATTGGGAGCAAGTTTTTGCTCACACATATCTGTCAAAAGCTCCTGATACTCCTTTGCCGCCTCTTCCCATGCCTCAGTCTCAATCTTTATTTGCCTCTTCTTCAGCACACTATACTTCCAAACACCCATCCCCCCAATGGTCTTCGGCTGTTTTTGTTGTTTCGCCGTCATCGTCTCCTCATTATGTCTGTTCATTTCCTCAATTAGCTCCTGAACCTCGTCGACATCTTCCTCGGAGGTCGAAGCTAAAGCCTCGGCTACACTTGCATAACCCCCTGGAAGTCCCAAAAATCCCAGGAAAATTGCTCCAAACACCAAAAATCACCCGAGAAACATTTTGAACTTTGAGTAAAGTCCAACACACACACACATACAACACCGCATGCTCTTCGCCTCTTTCATCTCTGATCTTCTCAGACAATTGAGAAGGTTGAAAAGCCCCTAAGGAAGAGAATAGAGGATGAGACTCAGAAAATAACTTATATTTCCTTAAAGAAGCTTGCTTTGATAATTTCTCCACATGTTAAGCTATGGAGGTCTATAAGCGCTGAGAAATTCCGAGCTCAAATGCGGTGGCGCGAGTCGCAGTGAGAAATTCCGGAGCTCAGATGCGGTGGCGCGAGTGTCGCAGTCTTCAAGAGCCGCCTTAAACCCCTCTAAAAACCTAGTATTGCTCTCTTACAATTGGATTCCAGATTTACCCATGAATCCCAATGGCTACAATCCGACCCGTTTTGGGATTGACTACTTTTAGACTTCTCCTAAACCCTAGGGAGTAGGAAATCCAATTTTAGAATCCATCAAAGACATTGGGATTAAGTTTCTAAGTTCTTTTTTTTTTTTTTTTTTTTTTTCAAGTCAAGTTCTTAAGTTGATGATTTTTTGTGATTTTTGTAATATCAATGTAGGAGAGTGAGGGAATTTTATAATAATAAAAAAAAAAACTAACAACCAAAAGTAAAATAAAAAAAAAAAAAAAAAACTTATTTACACGTGCCGCTAGGTGCGCCTCTCATTTGAGAAGTCAAGGCTTTTAACGCTTATTTTTCTTCTTCAAAAAATTGCGCAAAAACTTTATTATTAAGAATGCTATAATGTAAAATTATAAATCTATTTCAACTTAATTAGAAATCTCGAACCAATGAAAAAGTATTTTATATTTTTTAAGATTATTTAACACAAATATAATTTCATCATTCATTGAGATCTATGACTAATCTTGTGTGTGAGTCTTAACGTACCAAAACAAAATAACTGGCACGAATAAAATTAATCTCAACATGTAAAAAACACACATTATAAAAAAAATCTCCAACAATTACAATAGAGTAATTAAGGTCTAATATTACCACTCTTTTGATTTGATGGGATATAAACATTTGGCTAGTTTAGCAAACCAAACTGAAAGCTGATAAACATTCACTTACATTTAAGAAAACATTATCTATTATTGAAGGGCACTCCCAAACATGGGATCAAACAAGTTTTGTGACAAAAATAAGATCTCTCCTAATCATCTCTTTACCCAAAAAATTTCCTCCAATACAACACTCTTTTCCACCTCTTTTATATGATGATAGAAATATGAAAAATTTCCTATCCAATTGTGATTTTGCAAGTTTTCCACCTGGGAAGCTGTGTCTCTAAAACACTAAAAATTTCTTCCCCTAGCCACCAATGTGGATGGAGCTTTGGCTGAAAGAATGCTGATATGGAAGAAGAGGAACACTTCTTAATCACTCCATGGATCATTCTCTGTTCTTACTCTGATGGCTCGATGACTTCGGGCTCTGACTCATCCGGGGAACTTGCACCGAGTCCTCTGTGGCGTTGCTGTCGGGTCCTCTTCTCGTCTTCCTCCAATCTGCCCCCACCTTCCTCCGAGAGCCATTGCCATCATTCCCGTATATCTTGTTACCCATGCTCAGATGGACTGTCGGCTGTGGAAACACCAAATTCTAGGGAGACATATAAGAATAAAACTTCAAGGTTTCTAAAGATTTTAAAAGTTCTATGGAATAATACTTACAGAGAATCCAACTGGCAATCAAGCAGTCTCGGTATAAAAGATTCCACAGCTCTCCTTGGCATCGGTGCTATCAGGTGCTTCTTGCATGCAGCCTGCAAAGGAACAAGTCCTTTTCTACTCAAAACTACCCAAAAAGAATATTGAATTTCGAATTTTTCGGAATCTAGAATTTCATGGAAACTACTTACTGTAAATCTTTGACAATTGGATGGTCAGGATTAATCCCAATATTCTTCTTCCCTCATGAACTCTAAACTAGAGGTGTCCCCCGAGGGTCTGAGCTCTCCAGTCAACCTGTTTATCAAGGAAAAGTATGTAAAATATTATGCCTACAATCATCTAAAGTATTATAAATAAGAAGCTATCAAAATCAGCAGACCCTTTCCATGTTTTGCGGACACCCCCAAATTGCGCAGAGAACGAGCAACACAGGGAATGAACTTAAACGCTTATGAGACCTGCACACTTATGCTAACTTATATCTCCGCAGACTGTTGCCTTTACTCCAGTCACAGAAGAAGATGTAGCTCTTGCTATCGTTTCTCTATTCTTTCACCCTCAATCCTCGTCATCTGAAACAATCCATGCCTGTCAGATAAAGCAAACAATGGGGGTTCGGTTCTACTACATGTACTCCAATTGCTAAATCCCTTATACTAACTCTTAATCGTGGCAGGCCACTGATAAACTACTTTTTTTCATGTGGGCCCCATTTTTACTCCCCGCTTAATGTGGCCGGGCCTGATAAGCTACCTTTTTCTGCTGGGCCCCAATTGCTAATCCCCAATTTTAACTCCTTAATGCGGCGGGCACTGATAAGCTACTTTTTTTCATGTGGGCCCCAGGTAAGTATCTACATCAAAAATTTTGAGTGTTGGGAGGTAAAAGCTGAGAGTATAAATGGGAGTCCCTGAGTATTTTCCGTGGGGTACAGGTGGGGGCATAACTTCCTCGGGTCCCATCCTCAACCTCTAGCTTCAATTTCCCAGTCTTTTAGCAGGAAGGAAGGAAATTCATGACTTAGTCTACCCATTAATAACCTCCCAAAAAGAGAAACAATCTACTTAAATTGGGAGGATACTAACCCGTCCAAATCCTCCTTGCTTATGTCAACAAACTCTTTTCCTTGTATGTTTGTAGATGCTGAATAGCGACTTCGTCAATTGGCTCAATAAGGTTATAAAACCTACCAATTCAGCATAAACCAACTTTATATTACTACATACATACACAGTTATGATAAAATGTGCAAGGCGAGGATTCAACCCACCCAATGATGACCATTAGTTGCAAGAGGATGGCCGCCCACGCGGGAAGAGAGAGAAGATGCTTCACTCCAATACCTTCTGGACCAAGTTTTCCTCCCACACAAATGAGGGCAGTCTCTAGGGCAACCTTTTCAAGGCCTGTCAGTAGCTCAGATAATAGATAGCTTTCTGAGTCTCTGCATGTTCTCGACATAATCGTCCCAACTTATTAATTCCTCTTCACTCGTTGAAGAGAAAAACCTAAAGTAACGGTGTAAGATCCGGCTTGTGATTTCCAGTGTCTTCAAACACATTCCTAATTTCAAAAATTTCCCGAGGTTCTCCCAGAATTTTTTGTAAGCCTGGATTGAATACCAGTCCCACTTAGAAAACCAGATCAAAACGGGGAAACAAGTAACAAACAGGCTAGAAATGCACGTACTTACCTCTTTGTTGCTCACCTTCAAGAAAGATCCTGATCATGTCCAAATGTTTTCCTCCCACAAGTCCTCCTTTCTCATTATCCTTACCTGGAATATAGAAGGAAATCCTAAATACTAAATGGACACTTTATATAAGGATTGATTCCCCATTGTGACGATAAAAATTAGTAAACGGCACTTGTTCAATATATTCAATTCTGGTAATCATTTCCAACAGAGATGGAAAGTTTGTCCCTTACAATTGCCGGCTTTCCCCTGTAGGATTTTCTCCCGTGAAACATTGAGAGGAAGGTCATCAGAGTCGCACACACCTCTTACAAAACCCAGTATTCCTTGTGAACTGAACAATCACCAAAGTAGCATTATATGATCAAAAATCATACCAAACAATAAAAATACTGGCATTTATACAGAAAGATGTGGAATTGATGGATTATTGTATTGATTTGGTTTAGCCCATTGTCTCAAAAATGTCAAAATTTCAAAACAAAAACAACCTACTGGTAACTTCTTGTACTAACTTAGCCAATCACGTGCAAAATCATCAGAAATGACACCACGTTTGACATACACCGTATGTTCTCTGTGTCTTTGGTTTACGAACATCTTCATTATTCAGGGTGCCCATTCAAGTATATACAGGACACTTCTAAACCTCCACCTGCACCCCTGAAAAAATCGAACCAATTAAATGAAACATTAACTACCTAGTAAATTTAAAGGCATTTAAACACCAAATGGTAATCTTGGAAAAGTTTTGATGTACCTCCTGTGGTGAAGTGAGTGTATGCAAGTGATCGCAGGAAGCTCGCTAAAGGTATCTTATAAATTCGCTGGTAGCTGTCTTTCTCAACATCCTCTTTGGACTGCGCATCTTGAAATTTGAAAATTACATATTAACGATAGATGCCAATCAATCAATCAACTAGTTGAATAATTAAAGTTGGGCCATGAACGCCCCAAAAAAAAAAAAAAAAAAACCCAATATTTTATGAGAAAAAAAAAATCGAATAATAGTCACGAAAAATGAGTTGGCTGGAACTCCACCCATAGTTGGCTTTGTCTCATTCGTTAATTCCCAGTCCCAGTACTTTTCATTTTTTGGTCTTCCTTCCGGTCTTTTTCT
>VALG01008896.1:0-14412 GCA_009835305.1 Ipomoea purpurea | reverse complement strand
CGTTACTTTTTTGTATAGTTAAAGTGGTTTTGATGAACTTCATGTTAAAATGTAAGTTGGGTGTGGGGGTCCAATTATATATCCCATGTTGAAAGAGATAAATCTTGTGCCGCCCACACTCCACGTCTGTGGTCTCTATTTATGCGTACATGCAGTGGCCTATGATATATTTTATCCTTTTGCAACACTCTCATCATTAAAAAAAAAAAAAAAAAAAAAAAAAAAAAAAAAAAAAAAAAAAACACATTAATTTCTCCTCCCAAAATATAATTACTTTTTTGACATTACAATAAAATGTCACATCTTTTTAAGGAAAATAGTGAAATATGATCATTATACAAAAAATAATTATATCACTGAATTTTTAAAAATTACAATTGAAAACATAAACTCTCTTCACTTTGATTTAGTTGAGTTGATAACTTGTTAAATTAATACAATTAGGTTAATTGATTGATTAAATTTAAGGAGATATATAAGCAATAATTTATTTTTAAAAAAAATATTTTCTTAAAATAAAATGGCTAACTTCCTTGTCCAACTGTACAAAGAAGCCATATGACTTCTCTATCCAGGTGACGGAGAAGCCACCGTCTTCTTCGTCTGTGTTTTTTCTTTTCAATTTATTAAAATTTCAAAGTTCTTAATTTATTTTATTTATTATAGTAGCATTTTTACCAATTACATTTTTTTTGAAAGGATAGCAGTTACATTTAGTTAACCAATTATTTTGATTTAGTTGCTCAAATCGATAAGTTAATGTGTTTAATTGTAACTTTTAAAATTCATGAGTCTAATATGGTTTTCCACCTAAACTTCAGTGGAATATTTGATAAATTTTTCTATTTTAAAATAATTTAAATGTATTGACTAATATAATTTAAAATAACAGGCATTATTATATGGATCATAAATAAAAAGTACATTATTTGTGTACATAAAGTATATTATTTGAGTATTGAAAGTACATTATTTTTATATTATCAAATAATGTACCATTCAGTATACAAATAATGTATTTTTAGTATATTAAAAATGTATCTTATATTAAAAAAAAATACATTATTTCTATACTGAATGTATATTAATGTACATTCAATACACAAATATATATTTTTAGTATATAAAAAATGTATTTTTATATACTTAGTCCACATACAAATTTGCAACAAATTAACTAACCGGCCTAATCTACTAGGGTTCACGGGTCACCTCTGGAAAGCAAAATGTTTTCGACAGGTATGGTGTCATTGGCAACGTAGCATTGTGAGGGTAATCGTGCAAAGAGAGAACAATACTCTTCCAGAAGAGCAAAAAGGGATGTATTGGGAGAGTAGACATAGGTCTTGCACAAAAATAATAAAGAAAACCGACTTCTAGCAACTGTTCTAAAAAGAAGGGTTATTCTTAAAGAAAAGTTAACGATAGTAAAATTGTAAATATATTAGAACAAGAACATGTGACGGTTTCTAAGTAAAGCAGTCGTGATTTGAAAAGAAAACGCAGATAGTTCTTGCGATTGTTCCACTTAGAACGGATGCGGAATCTACAACTGAATGTTTTTAAAAAATATATACTTTCCGCGACCGTTCCCTTAAAACCATCGCAGATAAGTATAGTATTGAAGAAATAAATAAATTTAAAATTTAACCAGCTTGGTTGGCGTGAAGTGGTCGTGCACTCTTGTCCCTTAAGAGAGAGGTTAGGAGTTTAAACCCCATCTCGTAAGGAAAAACTAGCCCCTTATTGGCCTGCTCAGGACACCTCACAATTGTTATGCTATGCACTCGTGTCCAGCATGCATGCTGGACACGGGTAATAGTGCCTAACGACACTGTTAATTTTTTTTTATTTTATTTTATTTTTTTTATTTATTAATAATTTAAAACCGCTTCGTTATAGGAGTATATGTTCATAATTTTTATTACTATATGTTCATAATTTTATTACTATATGTTCATAATGTCAGAGCTCTATGTTCATAATTCAATAACTGTACATTCATACTTCCATAACTGTACATTCATAATTTCGTAACTGTACATTCATAATTCAATAACTGTAACTTCATAATTTTCGAAGCTCTATGTTCACAATTTTGAGCTCTATATTCATAATTTTATCACTATATGTCCATATTGTAACTGTATATTCAATAATTGCATAACTGTATATTCATAATTGCATAACTGTACAATTCATATGCATAACTGTACATTCATATTCCGTAACTGTACATTCATAATTCAATAACTGTAAAATCATAATTTTCGAAGCTCCATGTTCACAATTTTAGAGCTCTATGTTCATAATTTTATCACTATAGTTCATAATTGTAAGTTAATAATGTCAAATTCTGTGTTTAATTTTATAACTTACATTCATAATGTCATAACTGTACATTCATAATGCCATAACTGTACATTCATAATCCCATAACTGTACATTCATAATGGCACAAACGAATAACGACCGTTAACGGCGAGACAAAATCAAATTTTTTTAAAACTAGAATGACGCGTTTTCTTAAAACGACGTCGTTTTGGACTCGTGTCCACAATGCATTGTGGACACGGGTCCAGGGCATAATTTGCCGGACACCTCAGGGCTGATAAAAATAAATAAATTTAAATTTCAATTTACGAGCTTTATTGAGCCATGTGATGAACTCATTTATTTTACGAGGAGATTTTCTCTTTCTCATAGTCTCACATCTCTCTCACAATCTCTTTCTCTTCGCACTCTCCTCTCACCATTTTTAGATCTGCCACCATCATCCCAACGCTGCAAAAAACAAGGATGCCTATGGAGAAACAGATCTGCCACCATCGCCCGTCGCCGATGCAACTCTCCCACTCTGCCACCTTATCTTCTGCACGTTTCTCCGTTTCGATTTCGCCCACAGATCTGGAAGAATGGGTTCTCTCACCAACGCCGCCACCACAGATCTGGAAGAATGGGTCCTTCACCGCCTCACCGCCGCGGCGGCGACCACAGATCTCCTCTCACCATTTTCAGATCTGCTACCATAATCCGACGCCGCAAAAAACAAGGACACCAATGGAGAAACAAATCTGACACCATTGCTCGTCGCCGATGCAACTCTCCTACTCTGCCACCTTATCTTCTACACGCTTCTCTGTTTTGATTTCGCCCACAGATCTGGAAGAATGGGTCCCTCACCGACGCCGCCACCACAGATCTGGAATAATGGTGGGTCCTTCATCGCCGCCGTCGCAGCCACAGATCTCCTCTCACCATTTTCAGATCTGCTACCATCATCCGACGCCGCAAAAAACAATGACGCCAATGGAGAAACAAATCTGCCACCACCGCCCGTCGCCGATGCAACTCTCCTACTCTACCACCTTATCTTCTGCACGCTTCTCCGTTTCGATTTCGCCCACAGATCTGGAAGAATGGGTCCCTCACCGACGCCGCCACCACATATCTGGAAGAATGGGTCCTTCACCGCCGCCACAGATCTCCTCTCACCATTTTCAGATTTGTCACCATCATCCGACGTCGCAAAAAACAAAGACGCCGATGGAGAAACATATCTGCCACCATCGCCTGTCGCCGATGCAACTCTCTCACTCTGCCACCTTATCTTCTGCACGCTTCTCCGTTTCAATTTCGCCCACAGATCTGGAAGACTGGGTCCCTCATCGACGCTGCCACCACAGATCTGGAACAACGGGTCCTTCACCGCCGCCGCTGCCGCCACAGATATGGAAGAATGGGTCGCGAAGGCTCCGATTTCTCCATCTCTCTCACAAACTCTAGTAAGCCAGATTTCTGCAGGTGCGACACTTTGCCATTCTCCGATAAAGTTCTAGCTTGTTGGATCCTGGCTGCTTTTGGTGGTTTGATGTTTGGTTATGATATTAGGATTTCAGGTAATAATTATTTTGTAATTTAGATTGTTTAATTTTTTTTAAATATGTTGAAAATTAAAGCTATTTAATTTTAATAATGTTGAAGGTAGAGTGAGTGGGATAGATGAGCTCTTGATAAAATTCTTTCCGGGTGTGTAAGCAAAGACGAATTTGAACCCTTTTTAACAATTTCTTTTAATAGACTTGTGCTAGACAAGAGTTTTCAAAGTTGTGGGCTCTAGCATCTATTTCTCTTATGGGAAATCATCTATTTCTGATCTTGTTTTCTTAAATTATGTATATTTTCAAGGTATATTACTTCAAGGTATCTACTTGATGCCTCATTTCATCTTGAAGCTCTTATTTCACTATCATAATATCATTTATTCTAATGCTCTCTTATCTTTTCCCTAATTATTAGACATTGGTCGAGCTCAAACAGGAGGAGGTCATGCGACTAAAGGAAAGAAGACAATTGGAGAAGGGGTAATCTTAACTTTTTTGTAATGCTCTTATTATAACAACCGATTCCCTTCTATTTGGATGGTGAACTGAGACTCATAATTTTGAATCGGTTGTTATAATAAGAGCATTAAAAAAAGTTAAGATTACCTTCTTCAATTGTCTTCTTTCCTTTAGTAGCATGACCTCCTCTTGTTTGAGCTCGGCCAATGTCTAATAATTAGGAAAATATAAGATAACATTAGAATAAATGATATTATGATAGTGAAATATGAGCTTCAAGGTGAAATCGGGCATCAAGTATATACCTTGAAGTAATATACCTTGAAAATATAAATAATTTAAGAAAACAAGATCTAAAATAGATGATTTTCCATAAGAGAAATAGAGCCCACAGCTTTGAAAACTCTTGTCTAGCACAAGTCTATTAAAAGAAATTGTTTAAAAGGGGTTCAAATTCTTCTTTGTTTACATAGTCGGAAAGAATTTTATCAAGAACTCATCCATCCCAGTCACTCTACCTTCTACATTATTAAAATTAAATAGCTTTAATTTTTAACATAATTTCTTTTATAAAAAAAAATAACAATTAAACAATCTAAATTACAAAATAATTATTACCTGAAATCCTAATATCATAACCAAACATCAAACCACCAAAAGCAACCAGGGATTCAGCAAGCTAGAACTTTACCGGAGAACAGCAAAGTGTCGCACTTGTAGAAATCTGGCATAGTGGAGTTTGTGAGTGTTAGGAAGTCTATTATCACTAAGTGTTGTGTTGTTGTAGGACTCATATTCTTGTATTCATATACTCATGTACAGACTACTATTATTGATTCTTCAGATATCATAATCCTCATATGGTATTAGCAGGTTGCAGATCATTCTCATGGAAACTCATCGGTAGTGATGATGGCTGTAAAAACCCCCGATTTTACGTATTAAACAAAGATAATTAAAACTTAGAGATAGAGATTAAACCAAACATTAAGTATTAAAAGTCGCGAAAGCTAATTAGTTAACTGGGGAATGCTATGCCACATCCAACCAATTGTTAGATGCACAGGTTAAAACCAAAGTACTTAATTCCAAAACCAATCATAAAATCCACAATTCTAAGGTTAAAGGCACACAGACCACAAGTCTAGGCTAAGGGATAGGGAAAGTTACGCTAAACTACGTCTTATTCTAGCGCGCTCGAACAAGAACTACTCTATACCTAAAAAACATAAGGGGTAGCACCTGTTAGCGAATAATGCTAAGTAACCCAGCACTACGCGTTGAGTACAATATAGTATATATATAAGAAAATCATTTGAGACTTGGAATACATAGATATAACTTAGCAACTCTAGCTTTAAAACAAGAAGTAGAGACAACATAACTCATCATAGAACACTCTCAAATCAACCGACCATCACATGATAATTCAAGAGATCAACACAGTGACAAGAGATCAATATCAATCAAAGGACAACATCAATACATGTTCATAAGCAAATGAAAGTCAAGGATCACAATCAATGACAAGTTCTAACCTTATAACACCGCTTCATCTTTATTTCAGTTCCAACATGTACCTTCCGAAGTGCCACCCTGTACTCCAATCCCGACCTTGTTCCTCCGTGGAGACTTAGCTCCCTGGCCAATCTACCGCCAATCTCATAGACATACGCAATGTCATTAATAGATATAGTACTTATCACGTGAAAGTATACCGCCAATCAAGTGAGAAAAGCTTGTTACCGCCAATCAATTCAATCTTTTCACATAGTCACCGACATAGATGATTGAGGCTCAACATTATCCCAATCAAGGAATCAACATAAATAGAGTACAACATTTGTACAAGCTTCAACAAGAGATTCAATCGAAAGACTTCAAGGAGAGACATGAAAGGAATATTCAATACAATGATACAATAACGATAAGCTTCAATCCAAAGATTGCAATGATTGGTGAATACAAGTTACCAATCTTCATTGAGAACAAATGAACAAGCACATACTAGTATCAACGACATCGTAACTAGCATGCAAATTAATAGGATAATCATAACGGTTCAAACGAACATTAATCCAACGAATCACAAAGTTGGACCTTTAAACATGATTCAAGACTCATAATCCTATCGTGGATACTTAAGACATCGTTCTAGACATACGAAACATCAGAGGAGACACACAATTGCACCACGGTTCAACAAAAACGGAGGCCAAACCATCATGTAACAGTGGGCGGAACGGTGGGGGGTTCAACCACCCGCCACTGTGTACCAGCGGGTGGTCAACCACTCGTGGCCCTCCCTGCTGCCACACTTCACCGTACCGGTGGGTAGCACATCACTCGCCCGTGTACCCGCTGGTACACACGAGCCAACAACAAATCCCCTTTGGGGGAATATGAAAAGGAGTCCAAGTTCAAGTCCAAAACACCTCACAACTCATATACAACAACAATGGAACTTGAACACAAGAATAGCTCAAAGAATAGCATTTAAGAACCCTAAATCACAAGCTCTAAACATGCATAAACACAAGATTATGCACCAAATCACTCAGAAACATCAAGAACATCAATAGATCATCAAGAAATCATCAATAACAAGTATAAAATAGGTTTTGTAGAACATGGGTTACCTCCTTAGCCTAAGAACACTCTTTCCAACTCCTAGATTTCCTCTTGCAGGTCTTCTTCTTCAAAATCTTCCCAAACCCAAACAAAACAACAAAACTTGGATAAAGATAAGGAAAGACTAAGTAAAAACACTAGCCAAGCTTAGAACTTACCCTTCCTAAGGTTTTGGTGGATGAAAGTTAGGATCTTGGTGGATTTCTTGCAAGATTGAGGGAGGATTTTAGTCTAGCTTGGGGAAGAAGCTAAGCTTTAGAGAGAAGGTAGAGTGAAATGTATTTCTTGTCTAATGTGGAAAATACAAGGGTGGTGGTGCTAGGGTAAAATCTGAGATGTCAAGTAAAGGTTGGAAAAAGACTAGAATAGCCTCCCTTGTCTTCAAAAGGTTAGGAGGACATCAAAAGCTAGGTACAAAGCATAAAGCACAATGTCTTTCTCATTGGCTAATTCAATTGACTAAGGAATTTAGTCAATTTAGGTCCTTCAACTATTTAATAAGGAAATTAGGAAATAATTTGTAAAGTAACCTTAGAATTAATTAGAAAATCAATTCCGTTTAAATGATAATTTTTCAGATAATCACAATGGCTCTGTCGGCAATTCATCTGAACGGACTGTCTCCGAGGCCGCTCTTGCGGCTCCGTTGCAATCGAATGTTTCGTTTTCTTCCGCTCATCATTTTGTGTCAATTGAATTGACATCCCGGAATTATCTATTTTGTCGAACGCAACTCCTTCCTTTTCTTGACGGGCAAGGGTTGCTCGATTTTGTTTATGGAAGCACGCCGTGTCCCCCGACGGCTGATGGTGCCGCTGCCGGTGTCTCAGTCCCGTCCCCCGCCCATGCTGCTTGGCAACGGAAGAATAAAGCAGTTATCTCTCTGCTCATCTCCTCTCTTTCTGATGAAATGATGTATCTCGCCATTGGGAGGTTCCTCGTCTCGTCAGCTTTGGACGACGGTTGAGCAAGGTGATGCGTCTATTCCGGACTATCTTGTCCATGCGCAGGTATTGATTGGGACTTAGCTCTAGTCGGCCGACCGGTTACTCTTAAAGATAAGAATATGTACATCTTCTATGGTCTCCGATCTGAGTATCGTCCTCTGGTTGCTTCACTGACTAGGGGCTCCGGTGTCACTAAGTGAGCTCTCAGATTTTTTGGTCTCTCAGGCTTTCATTTGTGCCGATGATTAGGGGTGGAAATAGGCCAGGCCGAGCCATGCTTTTAAAAAGTTAGGACTGGGCCTGTTAGGAAAAGCTAAGGTCTGAGCCTGATGCCTGGACCTGTATGTAGGTTTTTTTTTAGGCTCAAGTCTGAGCCTACAGTTGGCCTTGGCCTGGCTGAAGCCTTTTTAAAAGCCTTATTGCATATTTTAAAGGGTGTATAATAAAAGATATAATCATTCAAAATTTGGAGTAAACTTATCTGTAGTCTAATCCAAATTAACTTATGCATCAATTTGTTCTTTACATCTCTCACTAATGATGAATGTAATGTATGAGTTTTATGAACTCAATTTACCCATCTCAGTATCAAGTCAAATTTTTAATTATTACCCTTCAATTTAATGCTTACTAAATTAATATTTAATTAGATGATCAAGTTTGAACAAAATCAAATAGTTAATGAACCAGCGTATGATCAAAGTGAAAGTCGATAAAAATTTGGTTAAATTATTAAATAGTCAAGAGATTATTCTTATAAGTAATCTAAGCTATTTACCAAAATACAATTTTAATCTACATCTACATCTACATCTACAATTCTATAAGAGTCAATAATGTTAGGCCTTAACTGGAACAAAAAGATGCCGATTGTATTGTTTCTTAAAATGAATGATTCATATTATTTTGATTTTAATATTGTTTAATTTATTTTCCTTATTACTTATTATATTATTTTCTTCCCTTAAATAACCATAAATTTCGTTAGTATAAACTTTAGTAACTGAATATTCCGTAACTATTATATGTATTTTTTAACTTCTCTTAATTATTTTATAAGACAAGGTCTTAGGTTGAACCGATCCCAATTAGAGTTGGCATAATTGTTAAACACTATACTACGAATATGTTAAATGTATATATTCTATATTAATATTATTATATTATATACCTATATTATATATATTATATATATACATATATATATATATAATATATATATATACTACTATTATATATACATTAAACTTTGTAAAATAATTAATCGGCTAAAATACAACATTCAAGTTAAGCATCAAAGATTATAAATCAAGAACTTAAAATCATTTGATTTTATGCATTTAAAAAAAAAAATTAGTTAATAGTTAAGTTTTTTTTTTTTTTAATTATTTTTAATCTTCTTTTATTATTTAATCAGAACAACTTTAATATTTCAATTTACTTTTGCATTATTGGTATGATTCTAGGTCGTTATGGTAATTAATATTTTTTGTATGTATTTTATAATGGTCCATCGCACATTACTTTACAAATATTGTACTATTATTTTTTTATCGAACAAAATTGTTCTTAATATTGTCAGACCTGCGACTTAACCAAAGTTGTTGATCATAATACAATTACACATGGACTCTAAAACCGGTAGGACCATTTTCCAAGAATTTGACAATGCTGACATCCCACTGGCTTCCAATTGAACAAGAAATTTGCAAGTTAATTTTTACTATATATTATAAAATATGTATTGTAACTATATATTTTGAATTATTTATTATCATCACTATTAATAGGATTGTAACATTGCCATTGACAAACTCTCAAAACAATTTGTCTCAACTACGAATGTAAATTAAACATAATGACTAGTCCCCTTGCTGAATTGTGGGAGACGAAGTCTGTTTTTTTTTTTTTTTTTTTTAATTAAAAGTTTAAATAATTATTTAAAAAAAATATTTTAAATTTTGGTTAACTTGTTAGGAAACCTGCAAATTGGAGAATGGTATGAAATTGGTTAGTTTAAGATTCAACTGTAGATTTTTTAAATTCAGTGACCTAATAACATTATGGGTGTGCAGTTCAATGACATATTTGACCCTTATTTTTAGTTTATTGATCAAGTCAAATATAATAGCCAAATTAATCAAATCAACTAAAAACTAGGTTGATCAGCCAGTTACCAAACAACCCTCGTTAAATTTTTACTCTTGGGAAACCAAATATATATGCATGGTCACTATGGGGGTCAATATATATGGGCAAGCAAGAAGCACTTCCAAACGTCCATAATTTTCCTTGTCAAAGTATGATAACATAAGAATAGGAATAAGCTAAGGGGGAAATGCAAATTTATTGGTTGGGAATTTTCCACTGCACATATACATGCACTGTGGACTGTGGAATATATCATCCAAAAACCCTCAATATCAAGGACGAATTAAGAAGATGATACGCAACAAATAGAGATGACCATTGTTTTTGTATTTCTACTGAATTGGGTTTTTGTTTTTTTTTTTATGTCACTTCAAAAATAAAATTCTATCCCTTATCCCAACTTTGGGACCAATCTTGTGCTGGCCACACTCCATCTCTATGGTCTCTATCTACTCGAGCATATTATGGAGTGGAGCTAGTTTGATATTTTAGCTAGGACAATAATGCTATATGGCCTACAAGAACAAACTTTTTGTATCGAATTTTTGTATTCTTCTTAACATGATTTTATCTAATTAATTTTATAATATGTCGATCAATTCATGCAATTATTATACAGCATGGTAATATATATCAAGGTGTAGTGCGACATTATATTGCGTGCCTTAACATGATTTAATCAATTTGATACAAAAATTAGCGTTTTATGATGCTATCCTTCTCATGTAATCATTAGTCTCCAATGCTTTACTGCCATTCACTTTTTTTTTTCCTTTGAATACTACGACAAGTCACTCTAGTTTTGTGGCATGTGATAATATATATGTGTTATAGTTGCTTTACATTCATTGATCAATGTGAATTGATCAACTATATATTTAATTACGAATTGTCAAGTATAATTATCTTAAAAAATTACGTTAATTATTAAAATTTGTTTGGTTTTTGGTGTTCGTACATTGGTTTCTATTATACTTTTGTACGCTAACAAATAGAGATGAGCTTATTTGTAGCTCTTGAATGGGATAAAACAATTTTGTCATATTCAAAATGTTATGAATACATGTTTATGAATAATTTCCAAATAATATATATAAATAAACAATTGTGAAATTTTATGGCGACGCTAAAAAGCCATTTTGGATAATTAATGAGAATGGATAGCATTCCATAAAAAAAAGTCTTAATTTTTATCATTAATTGTATAAATCATGTTATGGCACGCATATAAAGTGTCACTTACACCTTTGATAATTACCATGCTTATAATATTGCTATGATGATCTCATATTATTAATTTGTAAGTTGTAATGTCAAACAACTCCGATTATGGTCTATAACGCATACATAATATAAATTCTCTATAATCAAAGGAAGTATATAATGGGTTGGTTGCTTAGCTTGATATTTTAGACACATAGTAGCATATCTGCTAGCTAGAAATTAATTCAAAGCTAGTCTCCACCTCTCATTATATTTGGAATGCTACAGATTTTTATGATTCATTTAATCAACCAATTATGTCCTCAATCGTGTATATGGGCTAATGCGGTTATAAGATATTATATCCAATTTATTGGGGAGTTTAAAATATTTATTCGAATAGATTTTATTATGTTTAAGATATCATATAAAAAAATTAAATGAAAACTGAATAACCAGGATCGAGATAGTTATATTCAAAAATAACAAGGTTCATCTCTCTATTATCTGTGACGTTTTAATTAATCATTTCTCGATATTTTGCCGATTCATCAATATGAATATATATCGAGTTTTTTAGGATCGATTATTACTCTCCACTCGTGTCCAACTGAGTTGCCAATTACAGTTAATAAAATATTTTTTTATTAGATGGTCATAATTTGACGTCTATCTTGCTATATATTCTAATAATTTCTAATTACTAAATAAAAAAAATTATTAATCAATCATTTATATATGCATCTAAGGGCAGGTAGATAAAAATCATTCCGACGAGAAAACTTAATAATATTTCTATTCTCTCACCCATCATCTATATAGATCACTATATCTTAGATTCTTCCCAAACATTTAGATCAGGTAAAGATATGATTATTCAATGGAAATGTTTGGAAACAAGTGCTTGATTCTAGATGCGAATCCTCATACTCATATTATAATTATTTTACAATACTAATATTTTGGTTTCCAAAGAGTACATATAAATTTATGTAAGTGGATTGTTTGGATAAACGAGCTCGTTTTAAAAACTGATACATACATAATATTTGTTAAATAGATTATGAATTAATTTATGGCTCATATATTGTTGATTTCCTTTCAATAACATCTAAAAAAATTCAAGTCCATATGTCTATATTGCTATTATTTAAGTGGAATTGAATCTGCTATCTTAGTATTTAAGGACGAAAATTATTACTATTCAATAGACTGGATAAATTATTCTTGCACTGTGTTATATTTAAAAACTATCCTCTCGAACTTAATGAAACGTTATAGATATTCAATTAAATAACTATGCACCAATTTTGCAGTTTTACAATATATAACCATTATAGATAATAATATATTATCTGTATTAAAATAATAAATATGTAAATGTTCAAGTATGCAAATTCCAAAAGTCCAAACTAATAATAGAATATTAAGATATATTATAGATACTCCTCTGCCTCAACTAAAAATCTCCTGCCAGCATATATCCGAACAAGGAGATAAATTATCGCCCTGGATCTCCATGTAGTCCTAAACTGACTGTTCGTTAGATCAGTAGGACTTAGCTTTGGAGCCGGAGAGTATTGAGACAGATTTGCTTATAATCAATATTAATAAGTGCTGTATGATATACAATTTCTAGATATAAAAAAAAAAATTACTATAGTTTACGAAGTGTTTGCATATTGTGTTTTTAACTCGAGGCGTGTTATAGTATATAAATTAATTGCTGTTATTTTCTAGATTTCATAATGAGGTGATAGCCAGTAGTGGGATGTCGTTGCGTTTGCATATGATTTGTCTAATTCTTTTGGTAAATGGTCTAGCCAGTTTAGGAGTCCAATATTTATGTTATTTGCTTGTTAATTATGACATCACATCTTTGATTACGTTTATTTAATCATATTATTGAACTCTACATTATTGAAACATTTATAGTGCAAATTATGACTCATGGAGTCTTTAATGAATTGGAATTATAGAGCTCCGAGATTATAGATATGTAATATTATGGAGTTAATAGAATGTACAATTATGGGTTGACAATAGAATTGTACAGTTATGGAGTTGAAATGATGTCATCGTTTATAGTGTTATTAACTGTAAGTTTATTGATCGAATTATTTATTCAAATAGCTCCTGAATTATGAATCTTACATTATTAAATTCATATAGTGATAAAATTATGTAACATGAGCCTCTAAAAATCGTGAACCCATAGATGCCCTTCGAATTATGAAATGTACCATGTTGATGGAGTTATGAATTGTACATTATGGAGTTCTGATGATAATGTACCAAGTATAGAGGGGGGGTTTTTTATGAATGTACAGTTTATAGAGTTATGAATGTATAATATCTAACATATAGTAATAAATATTGAACATTTAACTAATTATTAACGAACCGACAAGCTGAATCATGTTCAAAAATGAGATATATAGATGAAGATCACTAAAAAAAAAAAAAAAAAAATGAAGTTATAGCATATTAGACCTTTTAAGGTCTTTCGTGGGTTCAATTTTGGCGATTTCAGGCAACTGTTACCCCGTGCTCATGCTCTCTCTCCGAGACACGCTGCGCGTCCACGTCTTCGTTAGGTAATTTCGCGCAAGTCCTTTTATGCCAACTAACATCTCCTAAGTTTGGTTGATTATATGTAAGGGAATTGCATACTTCCAAACCAAACCGTATAATCTCGTTGTCAATAGGTATAGTGCCTATTCGCATATTACTGATATCTCATCCGAGGTGGTGAACCTCTTAGTGTCAAGGTCTTATACGTAGAGCACTAGCCACTGTCTGTTGCCACATTGTCCCTAAGAGGGGTGAAGCGATCGACGTTGTTGATTAATTTAGTTTTTATTTATTCTTGTGGAACTTATATTTCACCCCCTCGACCCATGTGAATTTGAAGTGTATTTACTATAATTTCAGACACAGACATTAAAATAACAATTAAACACGCTGATTCGGGAGGGTAAGAAAAATCGTTGATACACCCTATATGTTGCTATCCTAAGGTTTAGAGAGCGGCTATATTGATATACATGGAAGAGTGCTTACATGACTGTACATGATGGTATTGCGGTCGATATCCGAATACTCACTGCCTCTTTTAACACTAGTCATAAAACAGC
>VALG01008895.1:0-14723 GCA_009835305.1 Ipomoea purpurea | reverse complement strand
ACCAGAGCTGTTTACGTCCCAGGCTTTATATAGTATTGTGCAACTTAAAATAAATAACATTTGGTGCACCTTGCCTTGAACTTATTTTGAGCTCATCATTGCAAACGTTATATTTTAATTCTCGCATTGCTGTATTTTGCTCTTGATGTAATAATCAGGCGCAGTTGCTGAGATATTTTCAATGCAAGCAACATAATGGGTCCACCTGACAGTCCTTATTCAGGCGGAGTATTTTTGTTACCATTCATTTCCCACCTGATTATCCCATTCAAAGCCACCTAAGGTAACCTACTAATAGCTTTAATGCAGTATGGTTATTGCATGAGATGAACAGTGATACACAAGTGCATAGTTTGTTTCCTAACATCTGGTGTTCCTACATTTATGATTCCCATACACAAAGGGCATGTATTATAACCATATTCTTCAGTTTACATCTTTCCTTTCCTAGTTGGATGCCAGTGCAAAGATAACCCTTTATCCATATAAAACTAGTGTTGATTTTTTTGCTTATTGGTTATTGGGATATGTGTATGCTGGCCTTTATTATGTCTACTGTCATCCTTGACATTGGATGATGAGTATTGCAGGTTGCTTTTAAGGACAAAGGTTTTTTCCAAAATATCAACAGTAATGGGGAGCTTGTCTCGACATTTGTGAAGGAACAGTGGAGTCCAGCACTTACAATCTCCAAGGTTTTTGTTTATGTTATAAGTTTCAATTGAAGTTGATACAGTATATTGAGGCCAAAATTAAGGCTAAATGTTAGTGGGGTATAATGAATGGTGTTGAAGTAGAGGTTGGCAATAGTTACAGCTTGCAATCGCAATTTGGACAGTTCGAGTTATGGTTATATGAATTTTTTGTGTCACCCCGCAGGTGCTTGCTTCTTATCTGCTCTCTGCTAACGGACCGAACCCTGATGATTCCCCTGGTGCCCGAGATTGCTCACATGTCAGACGGACAGGAGCAAAGTACGAGACACTGCCGAGCTGGACCAAAAGTACGCCATGGGTTAGTTACTGCATTGCCGAGAGAGAGAGATCCTTTCCTTTGTGACTTTTCTCACTCACTATATAATATATTATAAACACTTATGAAAATGAAGTGTATGTGTCCCATATAGATAAATGATGAACCTTAGGGGAAAGGTCAATCTGCCCTGTTGAAAAACTCTCTGCTTTATGTTTGTAATGCAAATTCTGTTGTTCAAGAACTCTGAGTGGGGGGATCTTAACATTTAATTTCTTTTAAATGCTGAATTCATCATGAAGTCCTCAAGTATATTATGTTTGCAAAATTGTGATAGATTTGCTGTCAGTCAGAGGAAAAAGTTTTATCGTAATAATATAGGCGCCTATCAAATGAGATTTTAGGTCTTATTGTAAAAATGGGATTAAATTTTAGTTAAAAGTTTTAGTTAAAAAGTGGGCCTATCAGCTGTCCATATTTTCTACAAGGGAGGTGTTGGTTTGATGACTGAAAAATATTTTTTTTAGTAAAGAATGAACTTATGGACCACAAATGCCCCAACATAAATCTTGGTAAAAGGGAATGGTAAGGGAATAAAGCCAAAAGGAGGTGCTCTCGTTCAACAAAAGCATTAAAACAAAAAACACGTTTTTTAATACTGTAATCTGTGGCACCAAAGTTAATCAGGATTGGGTGTTACGTGTCAGCTAGTTTGACGGTTGAAAGTTAACAGCGCAGCTAAACCAATCGTTATATCCTACACCCGCACGGCGCACAGTGCTGTGCGCCGCGCGCCTCCCAAAACGACGTCGTTTTAGGGTCGTGTTGGGAGGCGCGGTAGGAAGTTGCTGGGAGACTTATGTGTATTTGTTCACAACGTTATGTGTATTTGTTCATATACAGTTAATGTGTTCTTGGTTCATACAGTTATGTATTTTTTTATACAATTACTGTACATGGTTAAATTAATGAAAATTTGTTTATTAATATTAAAGTTGATTGATGTGTATTATGTTAAAAGTTTATTTTATTATGTATATGTTAGATTATGTGTATGTATCTTTTAAAAAGAGTATGTATATTTGTTATAACATTATGTGTATTCATGTATATAACATTATGTGTATTCAAGTATAACATTATTACATTCTTGAACAACGGGTTTTTTTTAAAGAAAAGCCTACTCCCATTCACCTGGGGCGGGAATTTAAAAAAAAAAATAATTAAAACGACGTCGTTTTGCATCTGGGCGCATAGTGCAATGTACGCCGTGGTGTAGGATATAAATTGCCGCAGCTAACGGAATAACCGATTAATCTTGGGCCCTATTGGGCTCAAGTAATCTAGAGTAAACTAGTAAAGTATGTAAAATTAGATGTGTCAATTTAAATAGTTTATAATTTTTACTCCTCTAAGTAACTTAATCTTTAACTCATTCCAAATCATTTACTTTTATCAACTACCTCATTTGAACTTTTTGAGTGTTAATTTAGAAAAGGGAATAAAAAATCCAACAATTTTGATATATTTACTAAGTAAATTGTACTATAATTCTAAATTTGATTGGGTGTGTCTTTCAAAGTCATGGTAAAAACTTGTGTGACACCCTCTCATTGATTAATTGAATCCGATGAGACGGATCGGATATTATTATTATATTTTTATAATAATCTATATTATATCTCAACGATTATTTCACACGATGCTCTGCATGCTAACTCTTTAATCTCCTTCCATCTCCTCCGCCTTCCTATCTATTTAGGTTGTTTCCTCCAATTCCAGTGGAATCGCAACTCGCAACGACTAGTCTTAGATGCTTCTAATAGAATTTCTCTGATTCAATCCCTAATTCTCTACCCATAAATTCTTATGTCAATATAATATACATCATATTTATTAAATAATTTATAAAGTTTATAATTATAATCAGAATAATAGAAGATATCAATCTAGTATAAAAGTATATCAATTTTTTAATCTATAATTTTAAGTTCCTATTTCATTATTATATTTTTCAGAAATATTATTAAAATGTAGTGTGAAATTAAAACCTGTGCAGTGATGGAAACGATGAAGCTGCCATTGATGAGCATCTCACCTATCATTCATTTGTATATAATGAAGGTAAACTTTTCAATTAACAAGTACTAATTTATAATTGAAAAGTATTATGTATATGGATAAAAGTAACACTTTGATTTTTTTCCCCAATATTCTATGTAATATGTGTTACTTCGAAAAAGTATTCCATTTCGAGTCCAAAGTATTATATTTTCTATGACAAGTAATAATTCAATTGAAAATAGCAATGTTGTGCCATATTGTGTAACATACTTTCAATGAAAAAAGAGATACTTCTAGTGTATTCTTATGACATTATTGTCTTTTCGACATAAAATTTACGAATATGGATAATCAAGGATTAACTTTTTCTGACCACATTAAAAAAAAAAAAAAAAAATTGTGTCCACAATTGATTCTAAATCGGCAAAATGATCTTTCTACTTCTACAAACAGGGAAGGTAAAGACATGAATTTCATTATAGTCGCAAGTAATACATTTCTTTTAATAAGTAGCACTAACATCTAAAATAATTGTTGTAGAGAATGAAGTTGACATATATATATGGTTCACTTGAGGCTTAAAAATGAAATTAAAACACTTGATAGGATGAAATGTATGTTAAACATAGTCATGCTCTTGCATTTAGCTTAGTATTATCCTTGATGAAGGTGTTTATGAAATAACCCATAATATATATATAACTTCACATAATCATCCTTTGACTAGAAAAGAATGGACCCTGTCTGTTCAATTATTGAGTCAACGTAATTTACATTTTTCACGATATACATTTTGTCAAATCAAAGTGTGGGGAATCTTTGAAATTGGAGGATTCAACTTTTAAAGAGAAGAATGGATTCTTAAGTTGTGACTTGTGAGGCAAATTCTTAAGTTGTGGATTCAACCTTAAGAGCCCAAATCCAATTGATTACGACCTTAGGATTTGATATAAACCTAAAAAGTTGTGAGGCATGCATATTAATGCAAGATGAATAGTGGGACTGAGGCTTATTGGCTTGGCATGCAAGGCATAAGGCAAGGCATATAGGTCAAGTGCATAATAATTAACCTCGAACGCCTCACACTCCAACTTGCAAAAAAAACATAACATCAGTTGCAGGTTTGTTATTAAAGGCTGAGCTTTTTTGTCGAGTGCAGTCTACTCCTATTACTTGTCCTTTTGTCTTTGGTTTTCATGCTTTTACTTTGGCACTGCCCATCAACTTGAAGCTCAGCTCAGCTCGCTACCTACAATTACCATTACTTCTCCAATTGGGGGGGAAAACCGATAAATACACTGCCAAAATATTTCAACCCAGAAACTTTCCAACTTTTACAGTGGGAATAGGATATACTATGCGTGGACAGAGACTGAATTTAGAAATTTTCTAAAAACATTGATAAATATAGTCAAATATAAAATTTATAATGTTTACTGATGAAGTAGGTACATTATAAATTACAATACAATTTGATGGATATATTAGGAGAAAAGACTCGGGGCAAATCAATCCAAGACGGTTGCGGTGCGATAAGAGGGAACTTGGGTGTCCCCAATTGGGGTCGAGGTAGATCCCAGCGTCGGTCTCAGTTGGGGTCGACCTCGGCGTCGGCCTCGGCGTCGGCCCCAGTTGGGGTCGACGCTCGCATCAGCCCTCAGTTGTCGCCTCGGTTGCTCGGTTGGTCGGCCTCGTGGTCGACCCCGGTTGAGTCGACCTTGGCCCGACGGAGTAGCCCGTGGACCGCCGACGTGGGTAGGCTGATTTTAGGCCTTGGGCGTGTCCGCATGACTCGGTCCATCGGGATCCAACCACCCACCCTATTCTCATGGGCAGTTGCGAGGATTTATCTAGTATAAGAAGAATCTCCTTGTATTATTAGGAAATCTACACAGTATCTCACTATTAAACTCCTTGTAAATTCCCCTACAAAAGATTATTAATACAAAAGTTGTCCCCGCGGCATATACCTTGGGGCGTTTTCCTATTTATCATTTATTAGATTTGGTGATTCGAAATCTATCCCGGGTAATTAAATCCATCACAATCTTTATGATGGGAAATATGGATATGTAGTAAGGCATAGCCAAATAAAGTGAAACTGTTGTTGTGTAAATTACAAAATATAGGCAAAAATTTGTGTGAGACAGATCTGATAATTGATTAAAGAGGTCAAAGATCTTACATGTCTTACGGATTGAGACCTGTGAGATAGCCTCACACAAGTGTTATCATACAATATAATGTTTATGATTAACTACGAGATAGTGAAGGGCTGAGCCATTTATTAATTTGTAGGGACAACCAATTAAGCTACTTAAACATTTATTAATTTTTATATACATTTCATTTTATTTTTTTTTTACATAAGTTACTACTATATTAACTAATAATATAATATACCAAGACTATGTGGTCTAATGGTACCCGGGTTTGACTTCTATTTGGAAGATTATTATGAGTTCGAGCCTCAGTGGAGGTGTTATTGGTTCTCTGTAATAAATAAAGTCACGCCTCACGCCTATAACGATAACTAAAGAGCTTGTTAACAATGTACAGAAGACACACCAATGTGCACTCGAAGACAAAAACATATGCACTTAGCAACGAGTTTGTTGAACCAGCCTATTAAAAATGTGCACTGAGAATGTAACACCTCCATTCCCCAAAACCAAAGACAGTGAATAAAATGACAAATTTTTCCCCAAAATATTCAAAAGTCCATTATAGTTGCGGAAGCGAAAATAGAACCAAAGAAAAAAAAAAAGGAGTGCTACCGCCACGTTTAGGTATCTACCTATACCCGAACACACAAGCTAAAAACAGCTAACTAAAACAACTCAAGGTACGTATTAGTACAAAATAATTAACAATCCAACCAACTAACTAATAAATGATATCTCTAGGTGGTTCGCTTGTTCTCATGTCCAATGCTCATGCAAGACATCCTGCAAAAATAATTAAAGAATAGAAAATAAAGAAACCCACAAATTCAGCATTAAGCTTGTAAGATCTCCTTCACCCCGTAAAACATTTTTGCACATATAACACATATGAGTAGATAATTGACATATAATATAACCCCTTTAAACATTTTAATCTTTTCTTAGTAATAAATCATAATCATATAAAACATAACTCAAATCTGAAATGCTCAGAAATTTCCAAATCAGTATTTTTCACAATAATTACATTTATTAAAAATGTTCCAAGTTTAGCTAAGTTAATCCCTTTTATGTGTTCATTATAATAATACACAACTGCAAAACGCGTAGTTTATGGATGTATTAGAAGAAGAAAACAAATAATAAAAAAGTAAGCACAAAAATGGTGGAGTAGAAGAGCACATATAATTACACAAATTAAACCGGCAAATCACTGCCACCTTTCCTAATTCTCTTTTGGCATCTACATTATATTCTATTATACCACACGTGCTCCCCAAACACGTGTGTATTTATTTTATTTAGTATTATAGTTTATGCAAGCATGAAGACAAAATATAAATTGTAGGTATTTGATTAAAAACCCACCATCTAAAAAGATATTTTTAAAAAATTATTATATATATATATATATATATATATATATATATATATATATATATATATATATATATATAGGATTCTATTCAGATACAAACAATGCTTAAAATACAAACAGTGTGGATTCATCCGGGTCGTTGATTTTTTAAGTTGGATGTACAGGATTTTGTTGATTATTATGGTAATTTTTAATTAGTTAGTTATTTATGGTAGTTTTTAATTAGAAGTTAGCAATCCGTGTGGCCCATTGAGGGAATGCATCTAATCCGTTCATCTTAGCAAATCTAATGGTTATTTTTGTCCACACGTTTGTATTTTAAGGTAGTTTGCATGTGAATGCAACCATATATATAATATATAGTATATATATATATATATATATATATATATATATATATATATATATAATATATATATATATATATATATATATATATATATATACGCACACATGTATGTTTGTATGTACGTGTAAAAGAATGTCTTTAAGACTTTAACAACTCTAAATTTCAAGTGGCTCGTGTTTTGGTAATGACAATAATAATAATAATAATAATAATAATAATAATAATAATAATAATAATAATAATAATAATAATAATCCACCAAATATGCCAAAATTTGAAAATATAAGATAAATTATAATCATTTATATATAAACGATGGTGGTTTTGTTTGTTTTATGCATTGTGGGTGAAGGGTTGAACGTGGTGGTACTCAACAACCCAAAACGTTGGACCGGCCCATTTCCTAGGAATCTCATTCGTACATGTTGCATAGTTATGCTGTGCATCCTTATGCACCATGCATGGTGTATACAGATGTAAAAATAATGTTTTATTAAAAACGTGGATCTCTCCTTAAAAAAAAAATATTCAGGTTTGATTCCTAGCAACAGCATTATAGTGTTCATTCATTCTGGAATTTTAGTTCATAAATTATGAAATTATAGTTCATCGATTCTGAAATTATAGTTCATCGATTCTGAAATTTTAGTTCATAGATAATGGAATTTTAGTTCATTCATTCTGGAATTTTTAGTTCATAGATTAGATTATGGAATTATAGTTCATCGATTATGGAATTATAGTTCATATGTTGTTGCTGGGAATCGAACCTGAATTTTTTTTTTTTTAAAAGGGGAGACGCGAGTTTTTAATAAAACGACGTTGTTTTTGCATCCGTATGCACCATGTATGGTGCATACGGATGCACAACATAATTTGCCGCATTGCCTCTTACCACTTTTTTTTTTTTTTTCTAATACATTAGGTTTTCAACTTATGTCATACTAATTTTAAACCCTTAGAATTTTTGTCCAACATTTTTTAATACATTAAATTCCTCAGCTTATGCCAAACTAGTCATAAATAATTTTTAGAATCCTTGTCTAAGAGTCATTGAATGAGGTAAATCCCACATTTCCTAAGCAGCCTCTTAGTCCCTATGGTGACTTAATGCACAAGGGCACTTAAAAAAATTAATTATATTAGGTATCCAACTTACGCTAGACTAATTATAAGTCCATAGAACACCTTCCCAAGAACAACTAAAAGAGTCAAGGTCTACCAATGACCTTCAGGATTGTCACTGGAGCAAGACTCTTAAGGTGATCGATCAAACCACTAGTCAACTAAAAGAGTCAAGGTCTACCAATGACCTTCAGGATTGTCACTGGAGCAAGACTCTTACGGTGATCGATCAAACCACTAGTTCTCCCAGGGCTTCTAATCCTTTTCTTTGTCTTACCCAAACCCCTAGTACTCGTGGAAGGAATTGAACCCCACCATACTACTAGAAACAAGTTTGAAATAGAGACTTCTTATCCACTAGATCAATATTTGGACATCTTTAAGTACTTTTACTGTTAATTTGTTTAAACAAATTTTCTAGTGAGGTTATAATATGAGCATGAGATCATAAACTGTAACAAAATGTTAAATGTAGTAGAATGTAGAACACATTTCTGCTAACGTTTTACAAATTAATATTGTGTTTATTAATGAAAAAATTATCTTTATTTGGAGAAATGAAAACGAAAAATTTGTATATATTTTAAAATTTATAAATAGAGAATGAAAAAGTGAAAAAAAAAAACCTGGATTATTGATGACTAATTATTTTAAAACATTACCTTTATAGTTAAATACTAAATCAAGAATAACCAGTTTAGGCATAAGTCGTCGTGCACCCTTGTTTCTTAAGAGACATCAGGAGTTTGAACCCTTTTATATGGAAAAATCAACCTTGACATCACTTTGCTCCTTAATTAGGCCGGACTGGTGCGAACAGAGATTAGTCTGAGTATGATACAAATTTAAAGATGCTTCCTATAGTTAAGGTCTACTCATGACATCTCGTGATTTGAAAAGAAAATACTAAATGAAGAATGGAATCTTTTTCTTTAATATGTCAAATACTATTTTTGCAACATAAAATACATTAATCTTAATACTGTCAAGTCATTTGAGAATTGAGACTTACCGTTTTAGGTAAGTTATGGGTGGCATAGGAAGAAAGTGAAATTGTAATTTCAGATAAATACAGGGGCCAAACAGGGATTAAAGATTCTGCTTAATTAAAAGATAGGTTACATATACAGTAAATATTGAGGCGTTTCGAGTTGACCGAATAAAACTAACGGAAGAGAGAGAGAGAATTTGGTATTTGGGGTGTGACGTGGCCACAAAATCGCATGTGTTAACCGTATTGCCGAGTAACACAAAAAAATGCTTAAGTAGTCCTTCGACTATGCTGCAATTATTAATTTGATCTTCGATTATTATTCTTACTCAATTAAGTCTTCAAGTATTCAATTTTTATCCAATTTAATCATCTGTTAATTTGATTGTTTGTTAACTGTCAAAAGTGTGGATCAGATTGTAATTTTACAAGTTTTCTCTTTCTTCCCCATTTAGCAGCGCCAAACGATACAGCAATACGCTCCGATCGACTTCTGACCGTCAAAAAATCTTTGAAAATCAAATCCTTGGTCTCTCCGATGCACAACCACTGTTTCGACACTGACAGATTTAAAAGTTGACTGGAGCTTATTGCTGCATGGTTTGACACTACTAAATGAGAATGAAAGAAAAAATTTGTAAAATTACAACTTTATCTTCACTCTTGACCGTCAACAAACATACAAATTAACATAGGACTAAATTGGATAAAAATTACATAGTTAAGAACGCAATTGAGTAAGAATAATAATCGAGTTTTGATTATTAACTCAATCTGTAATCATATATAAGTCCATTCCCGACGGGCCCCACTTCCACGTTCCCTAATCTCGTCTTCATAAGATGCGGCGTCTCATCTAAATATCTCAAAATGTCGTCTGCCTGGAATAACCTCCCCTCATTGCAGAACCATCACCCTTGCTTAATTATTGCTTATATCTAATAATATGGCAAAATGAAGTTATCCAATTTTTTACGAGTTTGATTCTTACTAACATCATCTTGACTAAATCTATTGTATAAAATTTTTTTAGCGTGATTTATATTTTTTATGCAGTATATATATAGTATTATACACAACAAATAAATAATTCAATATGATAGCTTAAATGACAAATAAACTTTTTTTAAAGGAAAGAAAGAATTTCAGGTTAACTAAGTTTAATTCCGCCACAAATGATGATTCTTTTGGACCAACTCCTTTGCCTCTCTTACTCAAAAGAATAATATAATAAGATCAGAAAACATGTGCAACAAGGTATGTGGGTTTGTTTAAAATGTGACGTATAATATTATAAAAAATACAAATTATTAAATATTACACAATAATTTTGAACCATGTTTTACTAAACAGTGCAGTAGTGTATAACTTAGAAGGACAAAGTCATCAATATGACATCATTCAATAATAAGTAAGACAAAAATGGAGTTAATTCCTTTAATGGACCTGCGACTATGTTGATTTTTTAAAATTAGTCATCGACTTTTAATTTGAACATTTTACGTTCTTTGACTTTTAATTTCTTTCCAATTGAGGTCCTTTCGTCAGATAACGACAAATTGAACTTTAAATGAAAGGGTAAAGTAGTTATTTCATCTGTCTAATGTATAATTTTTCATATTTCTTTATTTATACGCGACTTCGGACATCAAATTCACTTAATTGCTTAATCCCTAATGAAAGTCAAACCCCGAAGTCGCGTATACAATGAAGAAAGACGAAGAATTATACATTAGACAGATGAAATGTCTAATTTACCTCACCGGTGAGTATTATTTGGGAGAAGAGACCAATATTCAAACCTCAGCAGTGACAGTATGGGAATAGAAGAGACCATGGACAGATTCCTTGTGCGCTATGTCGGGTCGGAGTGTGGGCCCCTTGTAGTATAAATTTTATTCTGACAAATACTTAATCTAAAAAAAGGGATAAGGAGTATATGATTTATGTTTGATTGGGAGTATGGCGGATCCTATAAAACAGGAGTAATTACGATGATAAACGCTAAACAGCAACTAAATCACGCCTCTCACTCACTCACTCTTTAAGTATAATTAGTCAGCCCTACACTCACTCGTCGCCATTCTCTCTTTTCTTTCTTCAGAGAAAGATTTTCTCCAGAAAATCGAAACGGAAAAAGCTTGAAGATCGTAGTTTTTCTACCCCTTTGCTTTTACTCCAAATAGCAAGTCATACACTCCTTTGATTCTCAAATTAAACACGTACTGATTCCCTTCCCTCCCCTTTTCTCTCTCTGCTTTTTCCTCTGCAAAAAATTTCTACTTTCTTTTCTTTCCGGCACAAGTGGGTCTGTTTCCTCCTTTCTTGCTCAGACTTCTCACCAAATGTGTTTCTCTACTCATTTCACTCCTCGCTCTCTGTAATCTATGCTTCTTCTTGAATTGGGTCTCCCTTATCTCTTCTTTTTGTGTAGCTTTCCTCAAACTTTCTTCCAACATAATCAAAAGTTAAAGCGATTTGGCTGCAAGCCTCGTGGGTTTGGTGTCTTTAACGCTCTTATCTTCTCTTTATTCTCCGAATCTCGAGTCTTTTTGCACTCTACAAAGCCTCCCTCCCGTTCCAATGCGATCTGAAGAGAAAACATGGAGAAACAAGCCATGTTGTCGAGTACTGTCAAGTACAGTGAGCACAGGCAGCAAGTTTCCATGGTGAGATCATTGCCGTCCGGGAGGAGAAATTTGCCGGAGATTGGCGGTGGTGGTGGGTGGCCCAGAGTTGTACGGATATCGGTTACTGATGGGATGCCACGGATTCCTCTGATGACGACGAAGAGAAGGGGAGGCGGAGAGTGAAGAGGTATGTGACGGAGCTGAGGTTTCAGCCGTGTGGGAGTGGTGACGGCAACGGGAATAGTGATGGGGTTTTGAAAACGGAGGTAACGGCGGCGGCGAAGAGGCGGAAGAAGAGTCCCGAGTCACGGTTGAAGGCGGCGGGTAACAATGCGAGGAAATATCGGGGCGTGAGGCAACGGCCGTGGGGCAAATGGGCGGCGGAGATAAGAGATCCTCTGCGACGTGTAAGACTATGGTTAGGCACCTACGATACTGCCGAAGAAGCCGCTAT
Source organism: Ipomoea purpurea (assembly GCA_009835305.1). Taxonomy (NCBI): domain Eukaryota; kingdom Viridiplantae; phylum Streptophyta; class Magnoliopsida; order Solanales; family Convolvulaceae; genus Ipomoea; species Ipomoea purpurea. The sequence continues at coordinate 2,595 of VALG01008895.1, read as the reverse complement.
GGTTTACGACCACGCGGCCATTCAGTTGCGTGGGCCTGACGCTCTCACCAACTTCTCCGTACCAACCACGGCGCCGGCTGTTGTCAAGCCGGAGCCTGCTGACTCCGGCAACAATTCCGGCGACGATTCTCACCACCAACTCTCTCCCAAATCCGTCTTGCGATTCGCCTCAGCCTCCAATGGCGACTCTCCCACCAAGACCAACCCGTCAAAATGTACCACACCCCTTCCTCACCGGAAAACCTCTCCACCTTCTCCTCGCCGGAAAACCTCTCCACCTTCTCCTCACCGGAAAACCTCTCCACATTCTCCTCGCAGTTCGACACCCTATTTCCAAACGACTTCTTCGAATTCGAAGACCCGTTACCCGTACCCGTACCCGGCTTATTTGACGAAATGGTCTTTGCAACTACATTTTCGAAGAAGCCTGCAGTGATAATACCTTCATCGGAAGTCATGAGTTCGGGTTAGAGCAATCCACCTGGCCGCCGGCGGACAATTACTTCCAAGACTTCGGAGATATATTCGGGTCGGATCCTCTCGTCGCTCTGTGAAAGCCCAAAATCAAATGGTTTTTATTTTTCTTGGAGGTTTCAGTTTTGTTTGTGTTTAAGATTTTGTTAATTTTGTGTTTAAATTAGAAGCAAGTAGTTAAGTACTATGTAGCAAAGATAGGAACAGCTCCGTTACGTTAACGGTGACGGACGAGGAAGAGAGTTTTGGTTCTTATTGTGGTTCGTACGTACTTATCGTTTCCGTGGTGTAATTAAATCTATGGTTTAACTGTCCATAACAACCGTTAATCCAATTCATTATCATCTAATTACCGTTACAGTAACGGCTGACTGACTTACCAGCGGTTACGTTGCAGTCGTGGTGCGGCACGTGCCCAAGAATCTTTGTATTAAACGAAAGAATAAAATGGAATTAAAGATTCCTAAGTATGCAATGGTGCATGGTTACGTCGTTGACAAAGCAAATGCCAACTTATAAATCATATTTCATGCCCTTATCTATATATATTATACTTAATAAAGGCATATTTCATGCCCTTATCTATATATATTGTTGCAAAACTCGGCCGCCTAGGCGCTAGGCAGCACCGAGCCTTAGAGTTTTGGTCTAAAGGCGATCAAAATTTGGCCGGTCGTCTGCTAGGCGGACCCCAAACTCGGCCAACTCGGTCGAGTTGGTCAACTCGTCCGATTTTATTCGATTTTTGACTGATTTTGTTCGATTTTGATTGATGTTGTCTTTCATTAATTATTGATTTTAATATTATTATTATAACATTATGACTTATAAATTATCATTATTTCATTTATTTAGATGTGTTATTTGAGTGAACGTTGAAAACAACCTCATTAAAATTGTCGAAGTACAAGTGTGCCCGCCTAGAATTCGCCTAGGCGCTGCTCGACTAGCGCCTGGCGCCTACTGCAACCTTGGCCGCAAATTATGCTGTGCATCCGTATGCACCATGCAGCAAAAATGACGTCGTTTTATTAAAAATGCGTGTCTCTCCTTAAAAAAAATAATTCAGGTTCGATTCCTAGCAACAACATATGAACTGAAATTCCAGAATCGAATCTATGAACTAAAAATTCCATAATGAATGAACTAAAATTCCATAATCTATGAATTAAAATTTCAGAATCGATGAACTACAATTCCAGAATCGATGAACTATAATTCCATAATCAATGAACTATAATTCCATAATCTATGAACTAAAATTTCAGAATGAATGAACAATATAATGTTGTTGCTGGGAATCGAATCTGGATTTTTTTTTAAAGGGGATACGCCTGTTTTTTTTAATAAAACGACGTCGTTTTGGCATCCGTATGCACCATGCATGGTGCATATGGATGCATATCATAACTATCCTAATTTAAGAGGGAAAATGGTCAAATAGGCCACCGAACTTTAGTTTAAAAGTCAATTAGGCCCTTAAATTTTTTAAAGGTTCAATTATACTTATCAACAATTTATTTAGATGCAATAAAGCCCAAAAATAAGATTAATGACCAACTATTACAGGTCATTAGAGTTCAGGTCACCTTCCGGTGAAATTTTTGACAAAATATATTAATAGGAGAAAGTAAAGAAAGAGTATAGTGGTTTTAATGGAGGAAGAGGTGTGGTTGGTGAGGCAAAGCCTGAGGATGGCTGCCATCTCTGCTTCACGCAGAAGCTCTCAGTTTTGCCACATCCATCTTGACCCTCCCATACACAAACCCCAAAGCCATCAATATTATTAATTGCAAATTTGGCCTACATTCCTTTTACATCCTAGAAATCAGATAACCTCATCTCCCTGCACTACATTTCACTGCATTACCTGTCCCAAATCTTATGATAAAACAAAATGTCACTTTCATTTTCTTGGGAACATTTTTTTTTTTTTGACCCACACTCCAATCTCCATTCATAAAAGGAAGAAAGAAAAAGAAAAAGAATCAATAATAATATATCAGCTAGCTTTCCAGGTGGTGAAAATTTTAGGATGACTAGCCAGCTAGTGGTTCTACTCTTGTGATAATTTGAATTTGAATTAATTTTAGTAATGGTCTTCTAGCATATTAATTTTCT
>VALG01008892.1:0-20261 GCA_009835305.1 Ipomoea purpurea | reverse complement strand
GTAAAACCATGGCAGAAGTCTGTTTTGAATTAATCCACATTGATATTTGGGGTCCATTTACAGTTCGTTCTTTAGGAGGAGAACGGTATTTTCTAACTAATAGTTGATGATCATTCAAGGTATACGTGGATTCATTTGATGAAAAGCAAGTCCGAGGCAAGAGAATTACTAAGGCAATTCAAAAATTCGTCCACACGCAATTTGGATGCCCATAAAAATCATTCGAAGTGATAATGGGGTGGAGTTCAAAATGGAGGATTTCTTTGCCACAAATGGCATAATTCATCAAACGTCATGCGTGAACACACCACAACAAAATGCAGTGGTGGAACGCAAGCACCAACATGTGTTAAACGTTGCAAGAGCTCTACGATTCCAAGCCAATCTCCCCTTGGAATTCTGGGGCAGTGTGTTCTCCATGCGGCTTTCCTCATCAACCGTCTCCCTTCACCAGTTACAGATTGGACGAGTCCTTACAAAAGACTATATGGGAAAGATCCCAATCTTACCAGCCTAAAAGTGTTTGGGTGCTTATGTTACGCCTCTACTTTGGCCACAATCGCGACACAAAATGGCCTCCGTAGCAGGAGTGCACTTTCATAGGAGTACCTGCTAATATTAAAGGGTATTTGCTTTATGATATGCAAGAGGGATCAGTGTTTATCTCCCGGGATGTGATCTTCTATGAAGCCAATTTCCTTTTGCAGAAAAAGAGCATCAGTCATCCGAATTGGATCATTTCCTCTTTGGACTTCTCTGCCAAACATTCCCACATCCAATCATGAAGGAGTTCCACTTTCAAGAGACAGTCGAAAGTCAGTCCAGAACAGCAGGATGAACAAATAAACAATGGCAGGCCTCTATTCGCTAATCACTCTGTTGATATCAGTCCAGAACACCAAGCGAGCCCATGAGCAATGACAATCCCTCACCTGAAAATAATCTAGTCGACCCTGCTGACACTGATGTTCATAGTTCTGAGTGCAGCATCAACACATGATTTTATGGGACCTCATCCAATAACTCTCCTATGCAGCCAAGAAGGTCGAATAGGCAGGCCAGGTTTCAACAAGGTTACAAGACTACTACTGTGACTTAATCACACAGAACAAGACCACCCTCATCCGCTTTCAAGGGTGATATCATATGATGGCCTTGAACCCTCACACAGAGCCTTTGCCATGGCAGTTACCGCAATTGATGAGCCAAGAACATATTCTCAAGCAATAAAACATGATCACTGGAAGAAGGCCATGGACTGGAAATTGAGGCCCACTCAACAGACAACACATGGGAGCTGTCTGACCTTCCTCCCGGAAAAACCCCCATTGGATGCAAATGGGTTTACAAAACAAAACTTAGAGCAGATGGCACTGTGGAGAGACACAAAGCGCGTTTGGTCGCGAAAGGCTATACACAACAGCTCGGGGTAGACTTATATGAAACTTTCTCCCCTGTGGCGCGTATAACAACCATTCGTACGTTCCTGGGTGTAGCAGTTTCTAAGGTTGGACATCACCAGATGGATTAACAACGCATTTCTTCACGGGGACCTACATGAAGAAGTCTATATGGTGCCCTCTCCGGTTTCCAGAGCTCAAAACCAAATCAAGTGTGCCGTTTAATCAGATCGTTTAATATGGGCTTAGCAAGCTAGTAGACAATGGAACGCAAAGTTATCCAATGTTCCCTTCACATTGGATTCGCCAATCAAAGTCTGATCCTTCATTATTTATCCAGAGGCAGTGATAACACTTTCATTGCTTACTGGTGTACGTGATGACATATTAGTAGCTAGTGCTGACATGAGGTTGATCACAGAATTGAAACTGTTTTCTGGATAGCACCTTCAAGATAAAAGACTTGGGCACATTGAGCTATTTTCTGGGGATAGAGCAAAATTTTCAACAGAAGGTTTAAACATATGCCAACGCAAGTATGCCTTAGAGATTCTTGAAGAAACTGGCTTCCTTGGATGCAAGCCCGTGAGTACACCCATGGTACAAAATCTGAAGCTCACCCATGATGGGATTCCTCTGGAAGATGTTGCAACTATCGTAGGCTGGTCGGAAAATTATTATATCTTACTGCTACAAGACCAGATATTTCCTATGCCATCCAACAGTTAAGCCAATTTGTGATGCCCCAACGGGATCAACACCTTGCAGCAGCACACCGAGTACTAAGTATATCAAACACTCACCTGGCCAAGGGCTCTTTTATCCTGCCAACACTGATTTACAACTCAAGGTTTTCTCGGATTCAGACTGGGCTACGTGTAGTGAGACTCGGAAATCAATCACCGATACTGCATTTCCTAGGATCTGCACTAGTCTCATGGGAATCCAAAAAGCAAGCAACAGTGTCCAGATCATCCTCCCGAAGCCGAGTACCGTGCCTTAGCTGCTACGTCTGTGAAATACAATGGTTGACATACCTTCTACGCGACTTACATGTTGCAATGACCAGACCTGCAACCATCTTTTGCGATAGCAAGTCTGCAGTAGCTATTGCTGAAAACCATGTATTCCACGAACGAACAAAACATATTGATATTGACTGCCATATCGTTCGGGAAAAGCTTAGCCAAGGGCTGATCAAACTATTATATGTACATCCTTGAACCAGGTAGCTGACGGCTTCACGAAGGCTTTGCCTACCACTCAGTTTCGATTTTTTGCATCTAAGTTGGGATACAAGATGTGATGCTCCACCTTATGGGGGGGTATTGAAGGAGCTTAAAGATTATGAGGCATTCTTGTAAAACTAAATTGATTAGCTAGACGGTTAACCTCTTTTTTTCCTGCTTTCCTTCTTCACAAAATATATACTGTATCTACCAGATGAATAATAAGTTTTGATCATTCTGTTCACCATTACTTTCTTCTCATAGCTTTGCCTTCCGTCCTTCATCAAGGTAGGTCCTAATACATTTAATTTCTGGTTATGACTTACACAGTTACGCACATGTTTGATTTACAGAATGAATTTTCAAGAATAATAAATTCTATATTCTGAATATATTTATTTTGAAAAAATATAAATTCTTTTAATTGAGATGAAATAGATGATGAATAAAATATTGAATTAATTTCATTGTTTGGTTCATGAAAAGAATTATGATTCATAAGGTTGTATTTTAGGTGTTTGGGCTGAAAATTATGAAAGTAGAACTATGCTTGGAGGTTTGCTATATATATCATTTGTCTTCTTTTTAACAACGTATAACTAAATTTTTTAATGAAACTTGGTGAGATTTACAAACGATTTGTAAGGTAATGCTTCAATAACCAATTAAGTAGAATAACTCTATTTTTTTTTTGGTATCATAATTGCTTCGATTATCATCTTTGGTGCCTTTCAGTGTAGAATTTTAGCCTCCAAAGTGTTATTTTTTGCCTAAGAGTGCATATTTTTGTGCCTCCAAGTTGGGCACATTTTTTGTTAATTAAAAGTGTAATTTTTTTAAAAAAATAGTAGAATCTTAACGAAAACTAATGGTTGAGATTTATGCGGTAATTTTTTTCTTGGGACTCCTTATGCATATGATCCTCCACACACACACACGTAAAGTCATCATAAAACCCATTGGCAAGCTGCGGCGTAATTTTTCTTGGGAACTCCTTTTGCATATAATCCTCCACACACACGCGCGCACACAACTACACGCACGCACCGCACACACACGCACACACGACGCGCGGCACACACGGCCGGCACACACAAAGTCATCATAAACCATTGGCAATGCTGCGGTTTTGTGAGTTAATCACACACGTAAAGTCATCATAAACCATTGGCAATGCTGCGGTTTGTGAGTTAATCAAATTAACAAGTAGGTAATACAAGTAATTAAAGAATGTCTTATGTTGTACGTAGATTTGAACCTAATAGCATAATTCAGATTGAAATGAAAGTTCATGTATGAGAAGACGAGGGGCATTGAGGACACTTGTTAAAAGTTGCAAGTTCCTTGCGAAAGGGTTTGGGATAGACTCTTTCCATTTCACACTTAAGGGAAGGCAACAAGTACGTCGATCACTTTAGTGAATCTGGACAACATGACCAAATGGGGCACTAATATCGATCTAGAGAATCCCACCGACTAGCCTAGATACGCTCATGGTAGCTGACGCTTTGGTGCGCAGCTAGATTTTAGAGTCTAATAGCCTTAGTTTTTTCTTTTCTTTTCCGTTGTTCAGACTACAGGTCAATCCCACTAAAAAAATTTAAAAAAATGGGAAGTTAAGTGCAAAGATTGTGATGCAGAATGGGTAGGGTCACTGACTAAATATATAAATTTTATATAGGGGAGGTTATCACGTATTTTGATCTCTCAATTAGTTTTCTCAATTATTAATGTAGTCCTTAGTTTCAATTCAACTAATTTTGATCATTCGAATGTTTAAAATTCTTGTCAATTAAACCCTTCGAAAGTCAAATGATAAATTCTTAAAAATGTAAAATCGATCATTTTTGTCCGCCCCATCGAATGATTTTATTGACAAAATTTTAACGCATTCGATGATCAAATTTAATTGAAATTGAAAATTACAAACTTTACATGTGATAATTGAAAAACAATTGATAGACCAAAATAGCAACTTTTCTTTCTTATATATTAATCTAAACTTAATATTATAAAATGCGATGAAAAATATCAAATATTAATAAGAAATTGGTTTTGACATAAACGTGATTGACATTCATCACACACTTTTAGTGGCGCACGAAAATGAATGGTTTTCTGGTTGGCACGTAATTACTACTTCTTTGTGCATTCAATGTACGTGGTTCTTGTTTTATCTTTTCGGTCTTGGTTATCACTATAACATAACAAGGAATAGCGTCAAATAAGGTAATAGTCATTTAACTCTTAAGATTTATTACGCTTAATTAGATCATCCATTTACAAAAACCTCCAAATACACCCGTTACACATGACAAAAAATGGCAATCAAGTCATTTTAACTTGTTATTACATACATGTAATATTATGTTACCTATCGATTGAATGCCACTTCATAATAATAATAATTCACTGCTGCCACCGATTAATGATCTTAAATTAAGTTGAAAAGTCTGTATTCCGACTACTTTTGGTATTGAAAAAAATCCTTTAATTGTTACTATTTCCGATCACTTTTTTACTTTCTAACTTAATATAAGATCACTTTTAGGTGGTCAAGAACATTGTTCCATAATTTTCAGCAATGAAATAATAATAATAATAATATATAATAATTAATAATAATAATAATAATAATGAATAATAATACTAATTAATTTGAGTAGCTTAATGTCCCGCATTAGAAAATGATATAGGTTTTACTAGTATAATACAGAAGTGTGTGTCATAATTGCTTATTGTCCCCATGTGACATGACCAATTTTTAAGTTTTAGGAGTTACAAGTTATTCTTATAAATAACTTGTTTTAGCAAGAATGTTATAGTATTTTTTGACATAAAATTTTATTTTCTCTCACTGAAAATGTGTTGAATACTAGTATATTTGAGTGTCAAATAGAAACAATTGTATCTTGAGGAAATCAACGCTTCAATAATCCTAACACTGGGTAAAAAATAAGTCATTTGGTCTGTTGTAAATAAAAAAAAAAAAAAAAAAAAAAAAGAGGAAAAAACGTATAATTTACCAACATATGCCTATGAATAAGACGCTTAAACAGTCTGAACTTAAGCATTGTTTCTTACAAATGCCTAAAATCGACTAAAGATGTATGTTCCTTCCTAGAAACAGAAGACCTATTTTCTTTAAGGAAATTATGGATATCACACAGGTTGAAAATTCCCTTTGCCGAAATTACAAACACATCAAATTTTTTAATCAAAATCGATACATTTAACCCTAAAAATATAAAGGTGTTCAAAAAAAATATGATTTTGAACTAGAAATGTGATGAATTATGGTTAACTTTTTAATTTTTTTATATCAAAAAATAAAAATTATATTACTAATATGACAAAAAATAAAATGCACCAATTATGATTAAAAAAAAAATATTACTTTGATTTATGAAAAAGTCTGCAATCGTTATTCGAAAGTGTATTTTCGTTGAAGGTCACCTTGTGACCATAGCTAACAAATGACCACAATGAGGTAAATCAATCTAAATTGCTAATAAATGATTAGTTCAAACAAAAAAAGTTAATAAATAACTTACAGTAAAAGTCAAACTTAGAACCTTTTACATACCCAATCAACTCGGTTAGAGTTCTTAAACTAATTATAATAATAATCTTAAAAATTTAAATATTGGACTAACTAGTTAGGAACAAATTGATTTGACATAAACGTGATTCACATCATCACAACAAATATAATGTATTTGACCACGAAAATGAATGTTTTCTGGTTGCGTGTTGAGTTTACAACTTGATGCATTCAATGTAACGCCATTTTTATTGATTTATTGGTTAGATAACAATTTTTTGTAATTTATCAAACTAAAACTAATATATGTGCCTATGTTTTTTAAAATAAACATAAGATTATTATGATCATATAAAAGAAAAACAAAATTAAAAAACAATCTCAATTATGTATTTGAAAAGATCTAACAATTTAGAGCATCGGAAAGAAAAAAGAAATACTGTAATATTTTAATAAATAACGTAATTTTAACTTTATAGTATACTTTGCAACATTACATAATGCAACCTAGTGTTATGGTAAAATAACTCAGTAATGTTGCAAAGTACACTAAAAAAATTAAAGACAATTTACAATACACACGTAACAATTAAAAAATTAAAATTGGACCCCTACACTTCATGGGTGCAGACGTGCAGTGGGATTATTACACCTAAATCAGATCCAATCCAAAATCGGATAGAAGCGGGTATTATATAGGGCAAATTATGCTTATACTCGCTAAAACGGGCTCGTTTTTAGTGAAAGCGACCGCTGTTTTAACTATAGAAAAAATTGTCGAAAAGGCCGTTAACGACATATTCGTTATGAAATCTATGAATATACAGTTATGACATTATGAATGTACAGTTTAGAAATTATGAATGTATAGTTATGGGAATTATGAACTTAAATTATGAACATAGAGTTCGAAAATATGAATGTTCAGTATGAATTATAAATATACAGTATGGAAATTATGAAGTACAGTTATGGATTGATGAATGTAAGTTATAGAATTATGGAATGTAGAACTCTAACATTATTGAACTTACAATTATGAACATAGAGCTTAGAAAATTATTAATGTAATTATTAATGAATGTACAGTATATGGAATTATCGAATTACAGGTTATGGAATTATGAACACAAAACTGTGAATATATGCTTCTATAACAAAGCGGTTGAAATTAAAAAAAAAAAAAAAAAAAAAAAAAAGAAGAAGGAATGATACGGTGCCTGACGGCACCGTTACCGTGTCCCATGATGCACGCTGGGCAGAGTCCACAGCATAACGACTCGTATCTATAGATGACCAAATTTTACTTTTAAAACATGGTCCATGTTCTTCCAAAATGGCTGAACTCCAATCTAAGGGCCCCCACACCCTGGACCCGACGAACATTTGGAGGATATAAATCATGGTGACTCAACTTTAACATGAAACTCATAGAAGGCTGTAGCCTATGCTCACTATGGAGCATGGTTGTAAAATCAGTCTAGGCGTCCGCCTTAGTCCCCCGCCAGCCCGTAGGCCTCTAGGACCGTGCGATTTCCACCCTAGGCGCCTGCTAGGTTACCGCAGCCTAGGCGTCCGCCTAGCGCATAACTCGGCGTTGGCGCTAGCGTCTAAGTTATCGATTAACTCATCCATTTGGTCGACGTTCACCGATCGGCTCGGCTTATTTTTTTTTCTAATTATAATTATATATAATATTATATATAATATATATATATATTGTGTGTTTGTGTGTGTGTGTGTGTGTGTGTTGTGTGGTGTGTGTGGTGGTGTGTGTGTGTTGTGGTGTGTGGTGTGTGTGTGTGTGTGTGGTGTGTGTGTGTGTGTGTTGTGTGTTGTGTGGTGTGTGTGTGTGGTGTGTGTGCGCGCTCGCGCGTCAGCGCATACATATATATAATATGACATATATACAGTCGTAGACTAGGTTGATAGTTTGAATCTTTGGATGAGTGAAGTATTTGAATTTTTTAATTTTTAATATTGTTTTAATGTTTTTTTTTTTTTTTGAAAACCATTGTTTTTGATGTTATGGCTTATGGATTATCATTAATTCAGATGTTTAATTGGTTTAAATGTTGAAAACAACCTTATTAAAATTATCAAACTGCAAGTCGAGGTTGCTCCTACACTGCCGCTGATGAGAATCGATCCCTGGTCATTCTTCCAAAGTTTCACCTCTATGACGAGTTGAGCTACCCATGCGGAAAAACATGGTCCATGTTATAAAATGATATCGTACCATTATAATTACACTTTGGTTTCATTTGATAATATTTTTTTTTTTTGAGTTAATTACGATTTGGTCACTCGACTATGAGGATTTCACCAATTTGGTCCTCGACTATCAAAATTCTTCAATTTGGTCACGGGGTGTGAATTCTCCGTCCCCAAATAATCCTCGTGGGGATGGAGATGGGCGACTTTCCCTTCCTAGACAGAGATGGGGACAGAGATGGGAATGAAAAGAAAATCGGGGGTGGGGATGGGTATGTCCCCCGCCCCCACCCGTTTACATCTCTATATTGGACCATGGTTCACCGTATACAATTGGATTGAGCTAAATTGCCATGTCATCCTACGAATCAGTAATAATGGACACAAAATGTCGCAAACAATATGATTGCGACGAAGAAAACGTGAAGCACAAAAATTACATATTAAATTCTGCAGTGATGCTAGCAAAGCAATATAAAAACAAGAAAAGTGACGAGAGGTGATGGACAGGACCGTGCCACACTTCACTTTGTGTGGTGCTAGTATAGCTTGCAGCTTCTGGTCGCAGAATCTGACCCCATTAATCCCAATTGCTGCATCCACCCTTTGCCCTTAGCTTTTCATTTTCAAAAGACAATAATTCAACTCCACCTTTTGAACCACTATAGGGTCGCCCTGCATTGCCACTCGTCATAAAATTTAAAAATCCAACTTTACTTTGCATCTTAATTAATTCTCTAATGCCGGCATGAACAGCTTAGTTAGTTATAGAGGTGAAGTTTATAAAGAATAACCAGTGATCGACTCTCATCAGCGACAGTGTAGGAACAACCCCTCAAAGTGAGTGAGACTCCTTTTGCGCAGTAAGCAAAGATCTAGCATCTATGCTTCAACTGAGTTACCATGATTTACATTATCTCAGATGTTGTGTCAGGTCATGGTGTGGGGACTATTGGGGTCGGGAATTTAACATTCTGAGATCAGGGGGCCCTTGGAGTTGGGAATTCGGAAAGAATTAATTGGTTCTCTAATCTTATATCATTACACCCTAGCTTCCTAGCTAGCTAGATCTACCACTTTTGTCAACTTACTTTTGTGTTGTGCCGTCCTTTGAACAATAACCATTACTGCCCGGCATCTACTTTCTGCACCACGTACAATGGTTGGAAGCCTGCAAAACAAAAGTGTCAAATGCACTAATTAATAAGATTACAAGATCATATCCTTTAGTAAAAAAAATGTTTAATTTGACCATCCAAAAGCTTTAGAAAATTGCATCTTTTTAATGGTCACATCATGCAACTGTAAATCAACAGGATTGTTAATTAAAACAAATGGAATGGCTGCACTGTCCTCAAAAGCATCAACAGACAATCAACAAATAATCAGCAGACTAATAAAGTTATAAAAGATTTTATTCTTCAGAGAGTCCAATTAAAGCAAAACTCACTGATTTTAGACAAGTAATATCTAGTCTTTATGCCCCTCCTAAGCTCTATTGTCAGTTAGATTATATATATTAAGAATTTATATATAGTTGAATAAACATAATGGACTAACTGTCCATCCCACTTAATATTTGCTTAAAGAATACCAATCAAGAAACTTAAATAATGATGTAAAAGATATGCTATATATGGATCGGATAATATGGTGTTTTGTGCATAATGTTATCGAATTGATTGGACTGATTTTTAATTAGTAGTTGGAAAGGTAACTCCCAAAACTATAACTTTTTAAATGAAGCTAAATTAAATTCAAATTCAGATGTTAAAGTGTTCGAAGATTAATTTAAAAATAGACCAGCGAATTTTTTTCACATGTGTCTAACTCCATACATAGATTTTTTTTTGAATATTCAATCATACAAGGGAAGAGATAGTGAGATTTCATATCATTACTATATATCTCTAGATGTGCTTTGTTCATAAAGATGACTGAATTGGATTAGCTAAAGAAGAAAACTAGTTGGATCAATACCTTATAAAAATTGGATTAGCTAAAGAAGCAAATTAAGACGCTAAATTCTATATTATCAACTTTGGTTGAAATTATCTCAATGGACAAACATAACAAGGAGCAAGGGGAATTTAATAGTTGAGGCCAATCTCTAACTAGCTTATACTAATACCAATTCAAGATACCACAAAGACAATCATTATTACATGACAAAGGTCCACGCAATTATATGGATCATAAATAAAAAATACTCTGTACATTTTTAATATATTAAAGATACATTATTTGTGTATGTAAAGTACATTTCTTTAAAGTATATTTTTGAGTACTGAAAGTACATTATTTTATATATATTATCAAATAATGTACTTTTAATACACAAATAATGTATTTTTAGTATATTAAAAATGTACCTGATATTTGTGGTCAACAAATAATTTGCCCCACAAAGCAAAAATAGTGTAAAAAGTTTTCTATCACTATGGAGTTCAAGATCATATTAAGAACAATGTAGGAGGTTCACAAGAATATATAGGAAGACAAAATAACTTATTGCTAACAAATATCTCAGTGTCCACTAAAAGAGGTACGTCCAACTTTGTCTTATGAATAAGGTTATGATCAAGGGGAGTTGTGAAAATGTCTTTTGTCAAAAGATCCAACTTAAGTTTTGATGATTGTTGTTATGCATCAAGATGGTCCTTACGATATATTGATGGTACAATAAACTTTGAAGAAATCTTTTGAGTCTTTACTTGACTTGAATTTAAACACTCCAAAAATGCTTTATCATTTGCTTTAAAATTATTTGAATATCAACTTTGTTCTAGTAGTCAAATACCTTGTTGATTTGATAACAATACCATTTTGGATAGAAAAGTCGCAATGTTTATAATTACAGGCTTACAGCAATCCCGTATTTGTTTTATTCGATTGAATTTGTTCTTTGTGCATAAAAAAGAGTTTAAGAATACTTATTATTGCTTTCTTTATCATTTCATTATTATTAATTTTTTTATTATTTTTATTATTATATACATTTATGTATTCTTCAAATTATCATTACGTTAAAAAAAGACAAAGCACAGTGGTCTAGTGGTAGAATAGTACCTGCCACGGTACAGACCCGGGTTCGATTCCGGCTGGTGCACTCCCGGAAGCAGTGACGAACCGTGCGCATGAGTGGTAATTGGTTGCCACGTTAGCCTGATTAAATCGGACGATCAATAGCGCCTCTGAGCTTCTTTCAGCCATTGGCTTTAGTGGAATGTTTCCACTGCAATAGATAATTAATAAAATCCCCTACTATGTTTAACATTTTTATCTTCAAATTATTTTAAAATAAGTATTTGGTGTATTGTCAATTTAGTGCTGAGCATCGGATGGGTTTAAGCAGTTTTACAAAATTTTGGTTAGATAAAGTTATAAAATTTAAAATAGTTAAATAGTTAAATAGATAAATAAAGCTCAGAGTTTTTTCCCAAAATGGTCCATCGACTATCGCTTATTCTCAATTTTGCATTTCGACTTTTAATTGCACCCAATGTGGTCCCTTGACTTAATAAAGGAAAGCTGAAGAATATCTAGGGGCATTCTTGTAATCTTCTTAGCATGAGCAGTTGTAACTGAGTAACTGCCTTTCCCGCGTTTCTTCTTCGTCTTTATATCTTCCTCTGCTTGTATCCTTGAAAGTTTAATCAGAAATATCTTCTCTTCATCTTCGTATCTCATCATCTTCACAAAGTCCTTCGCTCATCCTCCTTCATCATGGTATCAGAGCTGCGGCGTGCGAGCTATGCCGCAGCGGTGGCCGCCGGCGGAGAGGCCAGCCAGCGAACCACTCCGACGACGCCAATCGACCGCTCTCCTGTGCGCAACACCACTTCGATCAGCCAGCAGAGAAACCTAATTCCACAAAGGAGCAGTAACATGGAGGATATTGAAAATCCCCTGTTTTTTGAGTAGCAATGAGAGTGCAAAACGCCGTTTTGGTCAGTCCGGCGCTCACCGGTAGCAGCAACTATGGCACATGGAGTATTTCCATGCGCGTTGCCCTAAGAAGTGAGAAACAAGTGGAGTATTGTGGATGGATCGATCGCTGAGCCAGCAAGATTGCACGCCACCTATGCTGCCTGGAGAAGGTGCAATCTCATGATTTGCTCATGGATCTACAAATCTGTCCATCCATCAATAGCTCAAAGCATCATGTATACGCAGAAAGCCGCAGATGTCTGGAACGATTTGAAGAAGCGGTTCTCTCAGCTAGATGCGCATCGGATCTCTTCCTTACAAACGTAGATCTATGCTCTAACACAAGGAAATCTGTCCGTAAATGACTACTATACGAAATGTAAGATCCTCTGGGAGCAGATGAACGAGCTGCGTCCTCTCCCAATCTGTAGATGTGATCCGCATTGCTCTTGCGGCCTTCTTGACCAGATCAGAAGTGAGAAGGAGGTGGATCAAGTCATCAGGTTTCTTCAGGGATTGAACGAAGAGTACAATTCGCTGAAGTCTGCTACATTGATCTTGGAGCCTCTACCAGACATGCATAAGGTGTTTGTCATGGCCGAAAAGTATGAGAGGCAGTTGAACATCACCAATCTATCCACCAATAACATGCAGTTCAGTCATGCCAACTCTGTTCAAGCCAACCAAAATAGTGCAGAGACTGTGGCAACAGTGAATTTTCATAATAACAGAAGCAACAATGGCTCAGGCAATGGGAACAAAGCAAAGTGTACATACTGTGGCATGACCGGACACACCATAGACAAATGCTATAAGAAGCATGGATACCCACCGGTTTGGGTACAAGGCTATAAATCAAAAGGGAAGCAACAGGTTATGGCAGCTGCTGTAAACAATGAAGAAAACACCTCTGAACAGCTTTCAAGTTGATCTCTCTCCTGCAAATCCAAAATGGACAGAGAAATCCCTCCACTGCAGCAGTCACACTTGCCCAAGGTCAACAAGGACTCACCATCTGAAGGCAAGTGCATCTCTATCACTCATGTTAATTCTTTCCTTAAATCATCCGTGTGATATTGGATTTCAGGTGCATTCTGATCATATAGCCTGCAATCTAAATATTACTTGCCAATAGTGGTTGGAACACAGAATTGGAGATATGTTCTTTGAATGGAGATATGCTCAGGGCTGGAAGTTCTACAATAATTCTTTCAGCAAATTGCTTCAGAATTTACTTATGAGCTAACCTTCTCATCTAATCAGTGCCTTCTTCGGTGAGGACCTATGGAGATTCACTGGTTTTGCTAAGGAGACAACGGCTTGTTGCTTTGAAGCTACTGGAGATTGTTTGAATAAGCATAGACATTCTGTTATGCTTGTAGTGCTAGGACTTGGCACCAACGATTGGGCCATTTCTATAAATAAAATGCATCCTCCTTCGTGATGTTCCTTCTTGTCATACACAGAGTATAGCGTGTGATGTTTGTCATTATGAAAACAGAAAAGATCATTTTCATTTCTCTAAGCAAAACATGGGCTGAAATTTGTTTTGAACTAATCCACGTTGACATTTGGGGCCGTTTGTGTTGGCCAGGTGAACGGTATTTTCTGACTATTGTGGACGATATATAAGATATACGTGGGTTCATCTGATGAAAAACAAGTCTGATGCAAAGGGGCTATTAAAAGCGTCCATGCGTTTTTTACACACGCAATTTGGACTACTTATAAAAGTCATTCGAAGTGATAGTTCAGAATGGAGTTCTTGCGGCGAAATGGCATAATCCATCACTTCATGCCGTGAATCACACCACAGCAGAATGCGTGGTGGAACGGCAAACACCAACATGTGTTAAATGTTGCTAGAGCGCTGCGATTTCAAGTAACTTTCCTTGGAATTCTGGGGGCAGTGTGTTTCTTCATGCGGTTCTTCTCATCAATCCTACCTTCACCAGTTACTGGCTGAGCCCATATAGACGATTATATGGCAAAGAACCTGCCCTTGCCAACCTCAAAGTCCTTGGCTGCCTATGCTATGCCCCCCTTATCACAATCAAGGCACAAAATGGCTTTCTCGCAGTAGATGCACATTAATAGGATACTGCTAATACTAAATATCTACTTTATGATATTGCAGGATTACACATTCATCTCCAGGGATGTCGTGTTCTACGAGGCTCAATTTCCTTTTGCAGAGAAGGAATACCAACCTGGTTTTAATCTGTGTTGCTCCTCTCTGCAAACATTCCCATTGCGAACCATGAGGAGTTCCGCTTTCCAGACTTGACTGACAAAGCAGTCCAGAATGATTAACAGATGAGCCAGTCTGCAATTGGGTCCCTCGCATGACAGTCGTCTGTTCCGGTTGGATTCCAATTTGAAACAACGGACTCCACACACAATGACAATTACTCGATGCGATGATGCCAGACAACGTTGTATGCATATAGTTGCTAGTATGCTCCGAACACATAGCTGCAAGTGGTGCAATGGTAACTTTGCCCACTCCCAGTACTACAACCAAGGAGTTAGCATGCACCGCAAGTCGTCAACAAGGCTGCAAGATTATTATTGTGAGCCATCACCAACACAAGACCACTCCTTCATTCACTGTCTATGGTCTACATTCTGTGCGTGATGAAGCCTTGAACAACACACAAGCTTTTGCCATGCAGTCATCATTGATGAGCCAAGAACGTACTTCAAGCTATCAAACTTCACTGACATTGGAAGAAGGCCTGGATTAAAAATAGATGTGGGGCCCCCCTTTATTCAAAAACCCAAAAAAACAACACATGGAGCTCTTCTGACCTCCCCCCCTGCAAAATGCCGGAGCATTGGTGTGCAAGTGGGTCTACAAGAACAAAACTTAGAGCCGATGGAGCGTGGAAAGAACAACGCGAGATTGGCGCGGAACGTAATACACAACAGTTGGGGTAGAATACAGGTCAGACTTTATCCCCTCCTGGTCCTACGATATGACGAAGCAATTCGGACATCCTCCGGGTATGCAGGCTTTACTAAGAATTTGGCATGACTCCACAGTTGGATGTTAACAACGCGTCCTCCATGGGATCTAAATGAAGAAGTTTATATTGGACTCCTCCCGGTTCCAGAGCTAAAACCCATAGCCAAGTGTGTCGTTTAAACAGGTCCTTTGTATATAGGAACTTAGCAGCGAGCCGCCAATGGAATGCTAAATGACCTCTGCTCAATCTCATACGACTTCCTCCAAGATCATAAATCCGATCCTTATTTGCTCACCAAAGGAATGACAGCTCCTTCATTGCCTTACTAGTATATGTGATTGATTGATACTAGTAAAAGCTCCAGCATGGAATTAATCACACAATTGAAACAGTTTTGACACACCTTCACAGATCAAAGAAAGTGAGCATTATTGGGCATGTTGGGTTATTCTTGGTGATAGACGGCACTCTGTCTGCAGAAGGTTTAAATTATGCCAGCGCAAATACGCTTTGGAAATTTTAGAGAATCTGGTTTCTTGGTGCAAGCCTGCAAGCTCACCCATGACTACAAAGAATCTGAAACTCACTCGTTGATTGAACTCCTCTGGAAGATGCGCAAGTTATCGGAGCTTGTCGAAAGCTGCTATTATCTCACCACTACTAGGACGATATGCATATGCTATACCAACAATGAAGCCCAATCGTAGAGCGACCCAATTGATAAAACCTCAACAGCAGCACACGAGTATTGAGTACATCAAGCAGTCCCCTGGCCGAAGGCCTTCCTATCCATCACAATACAGATTACAACTCAAAGTTCTTCTCGTAATTCGGATTGGGTACCTGCAGTGAGTCTCGAAGGGTCTTTACTGCGGCTATTGTATTCTTGGGAGATGCACTAATCTTAATCCTAGGAGATCTGGGAAGCAGGCGACTATCTAGCTCGCTCCTCCGAGGCCCGAAGCGTGCTTGGATGCCACATCTGCGAAGTCAACATGGTGGTGATATCGCTACATGATATGCATGTCAAAATTGGATCGAACGTGCAACCATCTTTGATAGGCAAGTCCGCAGGGCAATCGCTGAAAATCAGTGTTGCCACGAACACGACGAAACATATAGACATTGACTGTCACTGTTGTACAGGGAAACCCCCTCAATCAAGGCCTAATCAAATGCTGTCCAGATCTCATCCTCTAATCAGAATAGCGATGATTTACACAAACCATTGCCTACTGGATGGTTTGACTTTGCATCTAGCTGGCATACAGATTTGCATGCTCCACCTTACGGCGGGGGGGGGGGTAATAAAGGAAAGCTGGAAGAAATATCTAGGGGTTTCTTTAATCTTAGCATGAGCAGTTAGTTAAGTGTGTGAACTGCCTTTCCGCGTCTTCTTCGTCCTTTATATCTTCCTCTGCTTGTATCCTTGAGAAAGTTATCGAAATATCTTACTCTTCATCTTCGTATCTCATCATCTTCACAAAAGTCTGTCGCCTCATCCTCCTTTCATCATGACTTTAAAAACTTCCCCAAACTTGGTATACGTTAAAATCCATCTTATTGAGTGTTAAACAGAAGGGCTATTTTCGTCCATTACCTATCTATATGCCTAATATACTCTAAAAATATCAAAGGACATTTTGAGATATCGAGGTCCTTTGAAGAATGTCTTATTTATTTTCATTTTTTTAACACTATCAAATTAGAATTTCTATTACATTTTTTTTCTACAAATATAAATCTTAAATCCACAATCAAATCTCAAAATTTTAAACGTTCTCTACAATTTTTTCCTTTTGTCTAAACGTACAAATTTTCCCAATCCCTATCAAGTTTACAATAATCGTACATGATAAAACTCATACACTTTTTATTTTACTTTTTATGTTCATGATATAGTAGATAAGGTACGATTAATATATTATATACTATCTAACTGTATATATTATTATTATACGTATATATATAACGTATATTTATAATATATATATCTAATAAATCATATTAAAATTCATTCAAAAGGACAATCATCACTATGTATTACATTAAATTAATTTTTATAGTTAAATAAAATTATTTATTTTTCTTAATACTTTGGTAAAAAAGTTTAACTTTCAAATTTAAGTTATTACATTCAAGGTAAAAATACAAACAAAATCAAAATGACAACACTTGCTAATATTGGTAAATGATGAGCACTTTAGTTAAAATTGTTTGTTTTGTGTATTATATATAATATTAATATATAAGATACTTGTCCTTATAGAGAAAATTGATAAGCCATATTTTAGACTTCCTTAGACAAATGAATAATATCCTGGGTAGATAGCATTTGAAATGGTATAGCTATGGTTTTTACTGACTGTGAATGAAACCAATGGCATTACAGCTAAGTTAACAAACTTCTCAACAAATATATTGCTAATATTTTAAATTGACCGAGAGAGTGATAACTATCTCAGTTCAAAGAAGTGCTAGAGACATACGAAATTAATTGTGAAATAACGATAATAATTTTTATTTTCACAAAATGGCATAGTGACGAGAAGGAAGGGTTGGTGGATGAGTTGGGTTGTCGAAAACACGACAAAAAACTTGTATGGTAGAAGGCATTGATGAAGGATTAGAGGAAAGATGTTTGTATGTTTAGACACAAGGAACAAATTTGGTATTAAGAAAGTTAAATTTTGAAGGTTGATGTGGATTTAACTATTTTATATTGTAAAAAAAAATAAAATGTAATAGAAACTCTAATTTATAGTCTTACAAAAATGGAAAAAACAAAAATGAAATAAATAAATGATTTTTCTCAAAAGATCCCTCGACTATTCCCAAAATGGTCATTGGACGTTGAAATGAGCTGGACAGAGCACCTAAACTATAAACAAGCTTTCTAGCTTTTTTGCACAGCGACTAGTATGGCCCGGAGGCGTCTATTGAATATAATCAAATCATTCTCAGTATTCAGTTTGATGTTTTAATACTTACATACATAAAGAATTACAGAAAAATCAACACACACTGTATACAAATGTTGTTTGCATATCGAGACTGAATCTTAATCCACTATCAAGCACTTCAATATGATGGGCATGAAAATGATGAGTTTAACCCTAAGATGGTGGGTCTCCCCTGCCTGTTCGGTCAGTGCTGGCATGCGCATCAGGTGACTCGCGAGTTTGTATCAGGTTGCTTTGAATAATTACTCGTGCGTCTGAGATTCGCACCTTGGTTAATACGGCAGTCGATAACTCGCGGATAGATTGATGGTACAATATAGGTAGGGACAACAACAGATTACGACGTTTTGTGGTATATTACTCGCTGAGTTGCGCAGCAAAGGTACGAAGAGCTGTTAAGAGAGTGAGGAAAGTGATGAACTACATCGAATGGTGCGCGCCGTCATGGTGCAGTTTGTAAGGCTAGGCACACATAGTCACGGGAGTAGTACCAATGGCTCCGGATACCCAACATTTAGCTGACCAGAAGAGCAGCTTGGAATAGAGAAGCAGTAACTCTTAAAGCAACTTGCTTAAGAGTCCACATCGTGGGCCCGGATTGCTAGCCTCTAGATTTAAGAACTCCCACCATGGGAGGATTAGCTGTAGAATGATTGATGGTTGAGAAATCTCCTCGATAATGATATCTTGTTTCGTGTGATGTAGACGAGCGTAGCTAGGGTGCGATACATAGCAGTTGACCAGAGAACCGATGATGTTTGATTTCTGCTATCTTAAGTACACGCGATGATGAAAGGCATTTGTGTGTAATGTTTTTATAATAGTATTAGGAGAAATGGTACGATTAGCGATATAACCTATACACCTGGGGAAATCAATAGGGCTTCCACAGTACATACTAATATATGGGATGTTAGAGACCCTCGAAGAGTTGTCGCCCAGGATGCTTATGGTCTGGTATAAATATATGAGACATTCAGACACCGTCGATGTTGAGATCTGACCTTATACTGGGTGGAACAGATGCCATATCGGTCTATGGTCTGATACTCAACATCGGTCACCAATATCCTATGAGAGAGTTGATAATCAGAGGTGATTGAAGGAGGTGATTCTAGTTTTTGATACTACGGCCATACATTTACTACCGTTTCGGATTCCTCTGTTATCCTTCTTATCATTGACTACCTTTTTCAATTCATTTGTTATTTTTTCACCACATTCTCTTCTTAACCCTACAATTTGACCTAGTAACATCTCATCTTATCTTCAAACTATCTTTTTAGTACTTCTTCCAATAATATTTTCTTTTCCTATTTTTCTTTAACTTAACAATTATTATTTATATATACATTTCAAAAATTTTTACTATATTCTTTCTATTGTAAAATAATTTATTTATTAGCAAAAACATATATTTATAATTAATCACAACAACTATGTCACATCTATTTTTCATTTGATCTACATTCATTTCTTTGTGCTAATTCTCAACTAGATGTATAACGTAATCTACAGTACCCCCAAAAATACTTTACATTTAGTATATTACACAAATGACATTTTATTATTACCCCAACGCATAACTTTTTTAACCAATTTCCACCATAATGATAATAAATTTCTTAACCCATTATTTTTTTGACCAATTTCACACCACTTTATTTAGACATATTTCTATATACAATTAAAATAATTTAGCACATCCATAACAACCAAAGATCGATGAAGCAAGATGATACGGAGGAACTGCTGCTACGACAGAGACAAATGAACATGTGGCGACGCTTGCGTGTGACCATCGTGCAACTCTGACTTCCTGTTTGGGAGCCGGCGGCGCGGGGCAAAGCCCGGCGCAAGCGGCGCAGCTCGTGACGTATTTGCTACCCTAAGAGTACTGAGCCACGGGCGAAGGGCGGGAAGAGGCTGGGGGGCCAGGACGCGGGAAGGACGGTGGGCGCGGGTCGAGCCTAAGTGGCAAAAAACTGAAGGCGGGCGCGGCCAAGACGGCC
>VALG01008891.1:48200-64269 GCA_009835305.1 Ipomoea purpurea | reverse complement strand
TATACTATAGTATAGGCTTCTTTATCGTTTGGTCGTCTCATGTTAAGCGATCATTATTAGAGCGCGAAAACGAGCAGCTGAAGGAATTGGTTCTTGTGGTAATGTCCTGATGGGTTAGGCTATCCCCTTGTTTTTAGGAGTGGAGAGTTTCGCTCTTACTTGTTACTTTTACGTGCTGTCTGGATAGGAATTGTAGTCCATGTCTTGAGGTTATCCCAATGGTAACCTGGTTTCATTGTTGGGTACGCTGGGCCCCTCCATAGATCTCACCAGAGATCTGGCACTCTAACTACTTACCTATACTCAAAGTGTCCGAAGTAGAACGAGGCTATCTCTACGCGACGTTTTTCTAGCCAACCCACTAACCGCTTAGAATTTTTGTCACAGGGTCCGGATTGACGCAGTTCTTCAACAGAATATTACGGTAACTCTTCTTCTCCTGGGAACTCGTGGGCTGGGTACCCCGCCGCTTTGATATATAGTTATGAGTAGTATAACATACGCATACATACTATATGTATATATATAAGCAACGAGTGTCAACCCTCCTTTCAAATATACAACAGGGATTCTGGCAATGTGTGTGGCCTCTCAACTGGTCGATCAGAATGATCATCCTTTCCACCGGAGGTCAATTCTTTGCCTGCTAGGCAAGAGGATACGCAATTACAAATTCTTGTCTCGGCAGGGAAAATGTATTTCTATTAACTATGAATTCATAAATAGAAGTAGTTAATGGTGGGGTTACCATTATCCTTTTTGTAGTGCCGAATCTTGTATGTGTTCCTTAAGAAAAGGAATTTATCCATTTTTCGGGTCTCAAAGGGGCGTGGAAACACATAAGAACTCTTGAGTGCAAAAGAGAATGTAACTCCAGTTCCTTCGGTTCGGAATCGGTAGTCAACCTCTATTTCCGATAGGGGCAGTGACAATTGAATCCGATTTTGACCATTATTTTCATATCCGTAATAGTGCGAAAAGAAGGCCTGGCTCCAAGTTGTTCAAAAATAGTGATAGTGGCGTTGAGTTTCTCGACCCTTTGACTTAGGATTAGTCAGTTCAATTTCTCGATGGGGACAGGAAGGGATATAACTCAGCGGTATAGTGTCACCTTGACGCGTGTTGGAAGTCATCAGTTCGAGCCCTGATTCATATATATATTACTGTAATAATTATATATGTTGTATATAATATATATTGTATAATATATACCATATATACTATATATAAATTATAATATATATATATATTTATATATACATACTATACATATATATATATACATATTTATATATACATTATATATATATACATATATATTATTATAGCATATATATAAACATAATAATATTATACTATATAGTTTATTACCTATAATACAATATATACCATATATATATATATATATATTATATAATAATACTACACCACATAACAGGTATTTTCGAACAATGCTATCCGGTGCATTTTTGCATACCTAATGGTGTATGCCGCACTGATCGCACGGGACAGGACCATGCCTCACACGAACCAAAATCTATATATAATATATATATATACTATATATATATATATATATCACTATATAGCTATAATATACCATATATATATATATAGTATATATATATTGTATTTTAAAACGCGTTAGAGTGGTTACCAGCATTATTCGGCTGAAACAGATATATTTTGGCTTCAGGCACCGATGATTAGCAACCGAAGCGCGTAGACGACCCGGGGCTTAATAGTTAGCCTTCTCATTCGGCCTGCGTACCATGATGATGTAATGACATTGTTTGAGGATAATTAGATAGTTTAGCCTGTGCATCTGAGTTCTCCAGCTTCAGATGTGGCATAGCACCCAAACACTTATGTTTAGTATGCTCTGCTTTGGAATCTAATAATAGAATTGCCTTCCTATTATAAGTTTTAAACATTTTAAATTTTCGTGGTGTTATAGTTGGTATCAGAGCCTAAGTTTGACCCTAGGATATGACTCTTAAGACCAAACTTTAGGACATTGGCTTGAACTCTAGGTATTTAGTAACATTGGATTCAGGAATCTTAGGACGCGCGGTGATATTGTGAGCCTGCCTATCATCACATAACTTTCCCTCACTTTATCCTTCATTAATTTAAAGAACCCCCCTCCCCGCTTATCGCATCAAGGTAAGGGTGCAAACACTCTAAGTCATCATTACAATAAACATTGGTCATGTAGACCGACGACATGGCCACCAAAACAGAAGGCAATCAAGGACCCCTAGCCCACCACTCACGACCCTTTGGCTCAGACACTACAGCAACTGACTCAGGTCGCCCAGAAACAGAGCAACGTAGCTCTCCGTAACAACAACCGACCCCACAACCAGAAGAGGACCCCGCAATCCTCGAAGAATGGATTCGGACCTTCGACAAAATCCTCGGGCTAGTAGAATGTCCAGAAGAGCGCCGCGTAGAAATAGCCTCGTTCTACTTCGGACACGAGGCCGACTTTGGTGGATCCACGAGGGACCCACTTACAGGCAAGAACCGGGATTCAACTGGGAAAACCTAAAGACACGACTACGAGAACGATTCTACCCAGCACACGTGAGAGCATCTATGTACGAAGAATTCCTCCACCTAAATCAAAGGATGGCCACCGTCATGGAGTACCACAAACGATTCCTCAAACTGGCCGTTTCGCACCCGAGTTGGTCCCTACAGAGACGTCCAAGATAGAAAAGTTTGTGTCGGGCCTCAACTTCGAAGCCCGAAAGGCACTAATCGTGAGCGGACCCCGGACCCTCAATGAGGCTTACACCAGTGCCGCCAACCTCTATCGAATCCAACTACAACAACATGGGGTCCAGGAACAAATTCGTAAGAGGAACACGGGAGGTGGGGCACCACCCGTGAAAAGAACAAGAAACGATACCAACACAATGCCAAGCAACCCAACTGGCCAAGGGCCAACCCCTGAGAAACAACGAAACTAATGCGAGACCTTCCCTTTGCCGGAGATGCAACAAAGACCATAGAGGCAAGGACTGCATGGGAAACCCCTGGAGATGCTTCAACTGCGGGGGAGAAGGACACAGGTCCTTCCAATGCATCAACCCCGAACTCGTGCTCTTCAATCATGGGCCAACACGGGGGCACAAGCAATCAAGGGAATTACGGTGTTCCGGGAAAAGTATTCGTTATGAGCCGCACACAGGCCGATCTTGAAAACAAGGGCAACCTCAACGAAGAAAACACGGCCCCAAGATACGAGGATCCCGCAAATCAATCGGAAGAGAACCAGGAAGAAGAATTCTGCTTAGGATAAACAGTAAACCCCTGTAAACTACCCTCGTAGTGAAACCACTTGTTTAGTTTAGTTACTTAGAAATTATTATAAATAAAAGACGAAGTCAAATAAATTAGCATAAAAAGAATGAATAAAACATCCCCCAAGAGCATATGAGTCGCCAAAAAGCAACACCCAATGAAGACAAAAGTTCAACAAAGAAGACGGTAAAACCTCTTGCCACTTGGGTCAAAAGAAGGGAAAGGAAGGATTCAAACGATGCTCTATCAACAAAAATCGAACCTTAAACCTCCCACTTATAAGTCCAAGTTCCTAACCACTAGACTATAAGTGTTTTTTGAAACCTTAAGGGAACACTCCCTTCTTAAAACCCCCTAATTCCCTAAAACCCACAAAAACCCCCAAATCAAAAACCCTTCTTCTTCCCCTCACTCTCCCTCACTCACCCTCTCTCACCCTCTCTCCACGCCGCCAGCACCACCCGAGCACACCCTAGCAGCCACCACCAAGCAGACCACCGGCGACCACCCACACGGCCCGCCTCCGTCGCCCGGTAGCTACCTGCGACCAGCCCGTCGCCACCTTAGCCCGGAGGCCACCCGCGACGAGCCCACTACCACGACGAACCCGCTGCTCGCCTGGCCATCTCCCGCTGCTAACACCGGCCACCTACTCCGCCCAAGCCATCGCACCCTCGCCATCAACCCTGGAACGACAAGCCGCGCCACCCCCTTCACCGCCGAAAAAACCTCATCGCCGGAAAACCTTCGCCGGAGCCTCGCCGCGAGTTCGCCGGAGACTCGCCGGAAAAACATCACCGAGAAAAACATCACCACTTAGGGAGATCCCAAAATAACGAAGAAGTTGGTATCCGGACCCCGGAATGGAACAACGCCGACTACATGGTGATCGAAGGTAAAGCCCTTGAACCCGACCAATTCTCTCCGGAATTGGTCGATATGCTTAATTTCCAAGGGCTCTTGGATACCTATCTCACAATCAAAGGGGATACGTACCCCGAGTTGGTGAAAGAATTTTATCGCCACTTGGTAGCCATTAAACGGGGTGACAAGTGTGGAGATCACCGCCAAAATCCGAGGCAAGGAGATAGTACTCTCCGAAGGCCGCTTGGCCAAACTCTTAAAACTGAACACTACGGGCGTGTTAGACTATGACCGGAAGGGATGGATCGGTACCCAAGGGACGGGGTATAAGGATTAATCGGGTACCTACTCGGGAAGGAAGAAGGATTCACCTCGGCCACCCTGCCGAACAGGAAATGGCTAACCGCCAAACAGAAGCTACTAGTCATGATTGTAACTGATAACTTGTTGCCCACGAACAACAAGAGCAAAGATGTGGGAAGTCTAGAGTGCACCTTTGCCTACTTTCTAAAACACAAAGTCAAGTTCAATCTACCGGCCCTTATGCTAAAACACATGGAGTTTTGCAAGACTAGCAATCGGCTTAGTCTACCTTATGAGATGATCCTAAAGTTGGATCATGGAGAAAAAGGGAGTAGACCTAAGCCACACGGAGATCAAACCCGTAAGCGGGATGGTTTTCAATGCCCAGAACCTCCGTCGCAATGACATCTACTATATCGGAGAGGGACAATACATCACCCTCGAGGAGGTTTGCCTAAAACCCGCGGGAGAACGAAGAGAGTTGCTTGATCAACTGAATATCTCCAACAAGAAGCTAAGGCGGGCAATGTAAGAATGTGCAGGACAAAGAAACATGAGGAACAAGAGGAGGATAGTGAACCTAACCCACCTGCACCCACACAAGGGAGAGGAAATCCAGAAGGCCGAAATGAAGAGTCCGTCAATGAGCGCATCCTCGCGCAACTTACTCGGCAAAACCAAATCATGGACGAAGGGTTCTCATCCCTAAATCCATGCGACACGCGCATTAGATCGAAGGGTGGCAACGATCGAGGGCCATGTTGGCACACGCGGGGCATCTTATCTCTCGGGAGCAGGAAACCAAGGTAGACCCAAACTTCCAAAACACCACCTCACCAGGTTCCACTTACCCCCAACAAAGCAACACGTGAGCTCCACAATTCCTAATCAGAGGCCAAAATACGTGACGTCCAGGGGTGAAAGAATGGATCCACGCAACGGCTTCGGGACGAAGCTCTTGTAAGGGGGGGGAGGGTGTAACACCCGTGTTAACAGCCTCTAACCCAAACTAATTATTTAATTACTTACCCTAAAAAGAGAATTAAATTCCATTAATTAATTAGGAAGGGTCCACCATAGAGCATGGACCCTTATCCCTAAACCAATCCCTTAGTCCTTAAGAAATAAAATTAGCAAACTCATACCATTCAGACCCTAATTAGGACTCGTAGATATATAAATAGGGACATAGGAGGCACCTAGAAGTCACACCACAATAGATATCACCACACAAGAATTCCCTTATTTACCAACGTAGGAGAAATCAAGAAGAGGAGATCTTAGAGAAAGAACCTTAATAGCCAAGGAATCTAATTAAGACTAAGAGGTAACCCCATGTCTCAACAAAACCTATTTTCCTTGCTATAATCTTCTTCTTTGGCTCCTTCTCTATGCTTGTGTCTTGATAAATCTTTTATGATGATTACGATATGATCTGGATGTTGATGAGATGATCTTATGTGTTGGTTCTTGATAATCTGATGATTATGAGAGGTTCTTGATGATTGTGTATTGTTCTTGATAAATCTTGATTTTAAAGATGAAACTATGATTTTTGATGATTTGAATATGATTAGAGCCCTAGGTTAAATTGGGAATTTCGTATTGTGATATTCTTGATATAAATTGGGTGGGATTTCACATGTTCAGGTGTTAATTATGTTTAGAAGTTTGTTAGGATGTTTTCACTAAGATTCTTGGTTTTGATCCATTATTGACTACATGGTATCGTCGCTTTATGTTTAAAAGTGTCTAAACATGGTTTCGGGTTCCACGAAAGATCCTGGGACCAATATATTGAAAAAGAGTCAGTGGGGGGTATATGGGGTAGGGGAACCCGCCACCTACCCGCTGCCCCTAAAAGGGTGTTGCCGGCATTGAGCAGCAGGCGGCCAGGCGACTGCCCGGCATGTCGTCGCCGGCGGGTGGTCCTCCACCCGCCGGCCACCCGCTGGAATTTCCCAACTTGGGATAGTGGTTTCCCTGTTTGATGTTTCCCCGACCCTCGTGGTGTCCCAACGGACTCTGTTATCGTGCCTAAGTTAGTTTGATGTTTCGGGTACCGTTCTTAGGATAAAAGGGTCTTGTATATTGCATGCTAGTTGAATTGGTACCCCGTTACCTAGGTGAAAGAAGTATGAACCCCTTAGGATTATTCCTAGTATGTGGATAACCACGCATATGTTTCATTATATGTTTTCTCCCCTTTCCCAATGTGTTAATGTGGTTGCATGTGCTTGCTATGTGTTATGTGTGCAAGATACCCCAATTTGGTTGCGATCAAATTCACTAGACATGAGATGCGGTTCATAATCTGGTTGCGATCAGAAATACACTTTTGGGCTGCGGTCCACCGTTTGGTTGCGATCAAACGTTTTACATGAGTTGCGGTTCATAATCTAGTTGTGGTCAGAAATACACTTTTGGGCTGCGGTCCACCGTTTGGCTGCGGTCAAACTTTATGATGACCTGCGGTTAATCGGTTGGCTGCGGTCACCCCTTCGTGCTGCGGTACGAGAGGCAGGGTGCTACGGGCCGTGTTTACGCTATATGCGCTGACCCTCATGTATGGCCATGCGATTGGTCCTGTGGCGCCACCAAAGTGTGTTTCTATGATAAGATAGTGATTGAATGATGATATGAATGATGTGAAATAAGCTTGTGATCTTAGGATATATGCTAGTATCTTTATATGCTTGATTATAACTGCTAAATGTGTTTGTCCCTACTTGTCGAGTCTATTCCTGGTTTTAAAGCTAGAATCTCCTAAGCAGATATCTTCTTGCTTCAAAATGGTTTTCCTATATCTACAGGGAGAAGGTCTGGCTAAAGATCTCACCCACTCGAGGGGTGATGAGGTTCGAGAAGAAGGAGAAGCTCAGTCCCCGATTCATCGGCCCCTACAAAATCTTAGAAAAAGTCGGGAACATAGCTTACCGCCTCGCCCTACCCGCCGAGCTGGAACAAGTACACAACGTATTCCACATATCACAGCAAAAGAAATATGTGCACGATGCAAGTCACGTGTTACAACCCGAGGCCGTAAGCCTGGACGACACACTAACTTACGAAGAGAAACCCGTAAGGATCCTAGACACTAAAACAAGGGCCACGCGCCAACGAGACAAAGAAATGGTAAAGATCCTCTGGTCTAACCATGGGACCGAAGAGGCAACCTGGGAACTTAAAGACGCCATGAAGGAATGCTACCCCGAACTTTTCACACAAGGTAACCAAGGCGAAACCCTAGGATAAGGAAAGAGGTCGGTTCAGCAAGCCTAAGCTTCGGGGACGAAGCTTTCCGTTAAGGGGGGGGAGGGTGTAGCACCCAGTGTTACGACCTCTAAACCAAATTAATTATTTAATTATTTACCCTTGAAAGAGAATTAAACTCCCTTAATTAATTAGGAAAGGTCTAACATAGACCATGGACCCTCAACCATAAACCAAACTCTTAGTCCTATAAGAAATAGAATTAGTGAACCCATACCATTCAGACCCTAATTAGGACTCTTTAAGATATATATAAGGACATATAAGGCACCTAGAATTCACACCACAATAGATTTCACCACACAAAAATTCTCAAGAATCCCCCACCACCTAACGTAGGAGAAATCAAGAAGAGGAGATCTTAGAGAAAGAACCTTAGTAGCCAAGGATTCTAATTAAGGCTAAGAGGTAACCCATGTCTCAACAAAACCTATTTTCCTTGCTATGATCTTCTTCTTTGGCTCCCTTTGATATGTAATTCTATTCTTGAGTCTTGATAAATCTTTTATGATGATTATGATATGATCTTGATGTTGATGAGATGATCTTATGTGTTGATCTTGATAATCTTGATGATTATAAGAGGATCATGATTAATTGTGTGTTGTTGTTGTAAATCTTGAGTTCTTGTTTAAAGATAAACCTATGTTTTTGTGATTTAAATATGATTATGAGCCCTAGGTTGAATCGTTGAATTTCGATATTGTGGTTATTCTTGGTATATGTTGGGTGGGATTTCGTCATGTTCGGGTGTTTGATTTGTTAAAAGTCATGTTAGGATGTAGTTCAATATGATTCTCGGTTTTGAATCCACTTATTGACTATGTCGGTGTCGTCGTTCGTGTTTAAAAGTGTCTAAATATGGTCTCGGGCTCCACAAAAGATCTCGAGGCCAAAGTATTGAAAAAAGAGTCAGTTGCGGAGTAGTGGGTTAGACGGGAACCTGCCAACCTATCCGCTGCCCCTAAAGGGCCGTCGCGGCGCACCAGCGGGCAGGCGACGGGGCGCCCCGCCGCACCTGCTACCCAGCAACTCGCGCCGTGCGGGAAAGCCAGCCGAGTGGTCCTCCACCGCCCCGCTACCCTCTGTTAAAATCCCAATGTCGGGGATGGTGGTTTCCCCGTTGATGATTTCCCCGACCCTTCGTGGTGCTTCCATACGGATCCCGGCTTTATCGTCCCTGAGTCTAGTTTTGATGGTTTCGGGTACCGTTCATAGGATTAAGAGTCTTGTGTATTGCATGCTAGTTGAATGTAACCCGTTGCTTAGTGAAAGAAGAATGAACCCCTTAGGAATATTCCTAGTTATGGATGACCACGCATAGGTTTCGTTTATACTTTTCTCCCCTTTCCCAATGTGCTCATGTGGGTTGCATGTGTTTGCTATGTGTTATGTGTGCATGATACCCCAATTTGGTTGCGATCAAATTGGCTATACGGGCAGTTGGATGGGTTGAGAATCATACCAATTGTTAACCAGGCCGGTTGCGATCGGTTAGGTATATAAATATTATATAGGGCTGCGATCCACCGTTTGGTTGCGATCAAACGTTTTACATGAGCTGCGGTTCATAATTGGTTGCGATCAGAAAATACACTTTTGCGTTGCGGTCCACCGTTTGGTTGTGATCAAACGTTATGATGAGCTACAGTTCATTGGTTGGTTGTGATCAACCCCTTCGTGTTGCGATACGAGGCAAGGTGCTGCGGGGCCGTGTTAAGCGCTATATGCGTTGACCCTCATGTATGGGCGTGCGATTGGTCCTGTGGCGCCACCAAAGTGTGCTTATGTGTTGAGATAATGATTGAATAACGATATGGATGATGTGACCTTAGGATATATGCTAGTATGTTTATATGCATGATTATAACTAGTTGAATGTGCTTGTCCCTACTTGTTGAGTCTCTTCTCGGTTTTAAAAAATTAGAGTCTCCTAAGTATATATCTTCCTGCTTCCAAAATGGTTTTTTATTATATACATACATACATACATATATATATATATATATATATATATATTTATTATATATATATATATATATATATATATATATATATATATATATATATACCTATATTGTATTTCAACGCGTTGGAGTAAGTTACCAGCATTATTCGCTGAACATATATATTTGACTTTCAGGCACAGATGAGTAGCTCCGCAGCGCGCTAGAGGACTGAGGCTTAGATAGATAGTTTTCCTTTCGGCTTGCATGCCATGATGATGTATTGACATTGCTTTATGGATATTTAGTTAGTATAGCCTGTGCATCTGAGTTCTCCTGCTCAGATGTGGCATAGCACCCCAAACTCTTTATGTTTAGTATGCTCTGTTTTGGGATTTAATAATAGAATTACCTTCCTATTATAAGTTTTAAAAGTTTTAAAATTTAGGGGTGTTACAAGAGGCCTACCCGCGGCCCCACCCGCGGGGTACAAGGCCTCGTGGGTTTGTGTACCAGCGGGTGGAACCACGGATGGATGTCCACCCGTGGCCCCACCCGCAGGGAACGTGTATGGTTGATGTCGGGGATTTGTTCACCGTGAATCTTTCTCCTCA
This sequence comes from Ipomoea purpurea, assembly GCA_009835305.1. Lineage (NCBI taxonomy): Eukaryota > Viridiplantae > Streptophyta > Magnoliopsida > Solanales > Convolvulaceae > Ipomoea > Ipomoea purpurea. Next base: position 53,957 of record VALG01008891.1, on the reverse strand, counting down.
GTATTGACGTTTTGACCTCCCGATGTGATTTATTGGCCTATTTGTGGAGTTTTCTTGATGTTTCGTATGTCTAGAATGGTGTATTAGGAAACCATGTAGGATTTGGTGTCTTGAATCGTGCTAACGGTCTAACTTTGTGATTCATTGGGCTAATGTGAGTCTTGAACGTTCTTTGGAAAAAATTTTTGTTTACCCGTTTGATAAGCATACTAGTTTGATGATGATGTGCTAGTATGTGGAGTTTGTTCCTTCGAATTGAGATTGCCAATTTGTGTTGACAATCATTTGGTGTTGGATTGCAATCCTTTTTTGATTGAGTATGGTCTCATGTCTTTATTGTGATCTCTTGATTGATTCTTATGATATGATCGTATGTAAATCGGTGTACCTTTGTTGATACTTGATTAAGACTATTGTTGAGTCTTAGTCTTCTTGGTACTGATGATGACCTTGTGTGTGATTAGGATTTAGATTGGTGGTTTGTTACTTGAGCTTTGCTCACGAGTTTGGCAGTTTTATGATTGTGAAATTAATGCTACCCTTGTGTACTGAGAGTTCGGCGGTAATGTGGGTGGTGTAGGTGGGGGGACGACAGTCCCTGAAGGCAAAAGGTTGGACTCAGAAGTACAGGGTGGCATAGGAGGTAATTGTTGGAACCGAAATAAGGTCGGGGGTAGCCATAAGGTTGGAACAGGGCATAAGGTTGGAACTATGATACTTGTGAATGTAGTTGTCACTGTGACATTTAGTTGTCATCATGTGAATGTGTTTTCCTTGCTTATAGCATGTCTTGATGTATTCTACTTTGTGATCAGTAGAATGCATCCTGATTGTATTGCTTTCATGTGTTGTCGTGTGTTGTGGGATGGTTATCTATTTCTTTTTAGAGTGATTGAGAGTCTTCGAAGTGACTCTCGCTTTAGTTTTGAAATGATAATACCTGTATCGATCTGTTCATCAATGGGTTTTGATTAGACTTTAATCATATATTTTGATTAGACACGCTACTGTGGGTTTACAAAGCATATTCGTCCTGACCGATTGGGGTTACTCCCTTACTCACAAGGTGTTTGAGTATATACTGAACATGTTGTAGGGTGTAAGGTGATAAGGAAGAGCGCTGGAGCATAGAAAATAATAGTGGGGGTGTGATAAAGGTAATAATGAAGCGTGGGGGACCAGTAAGAATAGTTTAGGTCGTTAACTTATCTTTGCCTGTACATATTTTAGCAGCAGTGCAGACAAACGATTTGGGTATTTGAAATGTTAGTTTATCCGCCTGGCACCTAACTCTAAGATAGGTGTGGCATAATACACAGATACCATTTTATATCTTCAGCTTTGCTTTATTCTTTGATATAGATGTTTCCGCAATTAAGTTAAAAAATGGAAAAAGGGTTACATGTGTGAATAAGGTTGCCATATTAATGCTTAAGTCGTCCAACAGCACGCAAGCCATCCTGCAACCAAGAACCATCCATATATAATTACATAATATAGTATAGGGTTCAAGAAGAACACTTGCTTAGGTGAGAATCGTAGAACGAAACATGGTGCTCTATCAATTATTGTTTTAAATAGTCAGATTCACCATTCATGGCGGGTGAGAAAGCAAATTAATTGTCCAACCACTTAATCGCGTTGCAGCAGATTTTACGTTCGCGTCGCACACATTAAATCTAATCAGGCCAATTAAAAAAATTAGATAAAGATGCATAAAACGAGTTTGGTTCTCCAACGTTCCAAACCTAAAACAAGTGTTTCATTATGACATATATATATATTAATGGAGGTTCCGTGAGAACATTGCATAGGGAACTGAAGACACAGATCATGTGCTCATATAATATTTTAATGTTATAGATTGATTTAAGTGTGTGAAAACGCGCATTAATAGTCAACGCGATTAGTGTTTTGCACACATTTAATCCGCGTTCGCACACACAACTTTAATAATCATATAGACCATTGAAAAAATTAGATTGATCACATTAGTGTCCATGTCTCACCTAAACACATGTTCTCATATGAATCCTAAGTGTATATAATATATATATATATAAGTTATATATTTAGTGGGTGATACAATGTCAATTATAGCAGTCGGTGCACCAGAATACCCTAAACAATGACAACATGTCCCAATAGTTGATGAAAAAAAAAAACGCACCCAATAGTGTACCCGAACACTGTATTTGTAATATTATTTCATACTAATGGCGCGTTTTTGTGATGCGTACCTAATTGTGTATGTTTTTTGTTGTATTTCATCACATGGATTGTGTATATTTGTATAACAATTGCGGTGCACAATGACCACACGAGAAGGCGTTTGCACCTTAACTTGGCAGCAATGGAAATCTACAAATACACCAGAGTAAGGCTAATAATGCACCAATTACACAAATAAAACACACAACAATGTGATTTTTCCTATTCCAGTGACTTATGATGAGTTACCGCTATGAGTCGCTGGGAGGCAGAATGTTCGCGAAAATACTGGCAGAATCTTAATTAAGTGTGATCAGTGGTGACTATCTAATCTAATGGCTTGTCATGACCATAAACCACACTAATAACATGGATACAGTGTGATCACGCACAAAGTATATATCGAACTGTGATTCTCTATACTATCAACATACAAAAGACGGAAGAATATAGGTAATGATTATAGTATATAGTATAATAATAATAAATAGCATGAGTACATAGATGATTGACATTTTAGTCTTCCAAAAACAGAAAATGAGCACAAAAGCACACTTAATACACTATTTCACAAGATTTGAAAAACATGATAAAAATATCACAAAAAGAAAATGGAAATAGAGAAAAAATTTATATTTCCTTCTTTAGGAGCTGAAATTGAGAGGGAAGTATAAATTACACATCACAATCTCTAGAAAAATTTGAATTTCCTGCAATTGAAGAATTAAAAACAATACAATCATTTTTAGGATTAGTAAATTATGAAGACCTTACTTCCAAGATTTCCAAAATTACTAACTCCATTATATAGATAAAAGCTCAAGTAAAGGAGTAAAGAAAATTAAATCACAAGACATTAAAATATCCAACAATGTAAGAGAAAAATTAAATTACTTGAACCCCAGCATACCCGTCTTCATCAGATTATTTGATCAAAGAAAAACTGTTGGTATGGAAGGGATGGGGAGAATTTGATTAAAAACCAAATGAATTTTCTAAATGCACAGATAAATTGTGTAGAATACCTCTGGAATATATTCAAAGAAAAAGGAATTTAACATCCCTTTGGAACTTTGAATTACTTAGCAATATTATGGTACTTGAAAAATTGCATTGTATTTGATCAAAAAAGCAAAATTAATATCAAACAATTGGAATCACATGCTAAAATTTGCAGATCAAAAATGAAAAAAATAACTTCCAACAGAATGGTAAAATTCAAGAATTTGCCTAATAGAGATTTATAAATGAAATGAGGAACATAATTAAATAAAAGAATAATAAGATTCAGATTTATTAGCAAAAATTATGTGTGACCTAATCAGTCTTTGTTTGAGTTTGCCAGCCACAATTTGAAACACTTAGCACAAAATTTAGACTCTCAGCAGTAAATTCAAACTTTGAACATGAGAACTTTTCACATTACAAAGACGGAATTAAACACATTTCCTGGAGAAAAAATCAATTTAAGAAAACTCTCAGACAGCTTCATGACAAGGAGACATTCTTATGGATAATAGGTGGAACTTGCACTGAAGCAAGCTAACCCAAAAAAGTAGCATCTCAATGCCTTTCAAATATTTCCATTCTGGAAAAACAATTTAAGAAAAAACCATATACTGTTATGTTTATACAACGCCCTAAGCTGGAGTATATCGAAATGGTAAGAAAGGTACCGCTTAATTGAGGAAATAAAATTATTCCTAAATTCGGAAACCCCTGCTTTTAAGGATTTTCGATATTCAGGAAGCATAACCTGTATGAGAACTGCGAGAAAATCTCAATATTTCCCAAAGGTCTTAAAAAACAGAAATATCTGAAACATTTGGAGAATTTCAGGATCGATCCTCAAAGAAATTCAGAACGCAATAAATATTGACAATCACTTCGGTTCAGAAAGAATGAAAAATACAGACCTCCTAGACAGAAAATTCTACCGTTCCTTACACCTACTTTGCATGACACCTTAGATAACAATTGACTTACTACTCCAAACACAGAAAATTTTACCATTTTGTGAAAAACCAAAAATCCAACAATTCTCCACCAAAAGCAGTTTTTTCCTTTCTGCTGAAGAAGTAAATTTAAAGACATTTCATCCTTCTTAAGGACTGCTTAGCCCAAATTACCAAACAACCAAGTTCTATCCAAAGGAATTTCCACACTTGGGAATTTACTTATGATATTTTCAAAATTTGTCAAAGCCAATACCCAAATTGTCCTGAAAAACCAAGAAAATGAATGTTTTTGTAAATTAGATTCTGCCATTAAGAAAGGCAAATCTGTTGATTCCAAATTTAAACCTTTCAAGTTTAGAGATTATCTCAGTCACAATTCCATCACTTATCAAGCATGGTCTGGTAAACCTCTATAAATTCTCCACACCCAGATTATTCACCATTTTTTGTCTCACTTTTATCTGATACATTTAAAACCATAATTCCAGAAGTGAGAAAAATTTCTTGAAAAATTCAATCCTATATTCCTGATTTTGAGAAAAATTCCACAATACCATTTATTGGAAAATCTTTTTTCAAGACATTGGAATGAATACCAAGAATTTTGTAAAGAAAACTCTGAAATTAAGATGCTCAAAATTGAGACCCTATGGAAAGACAGCTGGAAATTGTCCGAGCAAAAATTCTGGCGAATGACTTTGGATGGACCAGGACAAAATTTGCTACAATGAACATTTTAAGAGAAGACGAACAAGGAAAGATTCTATTGTGAATCTCAATAGCATCCAAGTTCTTCTTCCCTTTTCAAGTTGAGCACCCAAGACCAAAGCTGGTTCAGACATACAGGAACACAAAGAAGTACTCAGAATGTTTAGTGCAAGCCTCTATTCAAGAAACTCTTCATCAGATTTGTCACTCTAAAAATGATGAAGAAAACAAATTCAAGACCCACCAAGGAAGATTGACTGCACCAATAATTTTGGAAACAGGCTACTGATGGAAATTTGAAAAGACATCTACTATTGAAATTGGTATCCATACTATACATGGTCCCAACTTTCAGACAAATTAAAGACTTCATGGCTAAGGAATGGGGCCTGTCCCTTCCAAGAGATAAATCCAATTTATCTCTGAGTTGTAAAAAGATAAGATAAGATTCGTTCTTATCTTTATCTTTATTACAACATGTGAAAAATGTAATATATGTACAAAGTAGCTGATGAGATAAGATTCGTTCTTATCTCCATCCTGTAGATATTAGCTAGCCTGTATATCCTAGAATCTTCAGTCTCTTGTATAAATAAGTGTGATGATCTCTCCAAGACACACACAACAATCATCTACCTTATGCCATCGTAATGAAAACCCTTTTGTTCATACGCTTAAATTCTCACCTAAATTCCCTTTGCTCCAACTTCTTCAAATTGCTACTAAGAGACGTAATGATCCTAACTTAATCTCATTACTTTGCCGCGTTAGTTTTTATTCTTATTTTAATCCATAGTATATCTTATTTGCCATCTGTCTCATCTTCCTGCTCCAGGCTTTCCATGCCGAGTGTTGGCAAGTAACACCGCCATATTCTGTC
>VALG01008891.1:11256-48120 GCA_009835305.1 Ipomoea purpurea | reverse complement strand
GTGTTTCCATCTTCCAAAATGGCTTCTCCTGTGTGGCGGGTAAACATCATATCGACTTGGCCAATGAAGGTACTAGCTCATACGCATTATAAGATAAATTTTGCATCGAGTACCTTGGTGAAGTCAAGAAGCTTAGACTTCATATAATCAATGGAGATAATTTGTTGTCTTCTCCTTTGCAGCCATGGGAAGTAGTCACTGGCGATTTAACTCGTGCTTCCTCGCTTTTCGCATAGTCATGATGCCGATCCAACCCTCGATGATTTGATCTGCACACAGTTTATCAATCTGCAAACTGGCCATCTGAAGAAGAGAAATGCGAGATTTTGTTACCTTACTAACATAGTGACTCAAAAGGTTCTTGATCTGAACCTGTTTCTTTCCGTGATTGTTTCCATCTTTGCCGCTTGTGAATGCAACCACTCTGATGGCATAAACAAATACACAAAATGTGAGAAAGAAGCTTTTTGTTTTTAATGTACAGAGGGATTTGATCGCGAAACCTTTTGTTTAGTTTACCCATTTTTACAAGGGCCCGCTTCGTAGGCGGCTCATCCCCAGCCTTCGCCCGCTTTGTAATGTCTTGAGAACATTCTCTGATAGCCCATTACATCAGTGACGGTTTTTCCATGACCAGTCAAGATGGATACTTAATTTGAAGTTGGGTTGGAATGCTACAATACATGGAGTTTTCGTTGCTTTTTGGTCGTTATTGCATTCTTCTGTAACCGAGCCTACTCCAACCATCTGGAATCTTATGTTTTTATACACGTTAGAAGTCATCAACTTCAGTTTTCAGAAGGACAAGACACGTCGCAGACAACACTTCTACCAGTACTCACAAAAAGGCTTCACTGATATGTCTGCAATCTCCGCCTTCTTCTCATTGTTCTTACTGCTTACTCATGGCTGGGCAGAGAATCCTAATGGCAGCAAAATATGTCAAAAATTCTTGAAGTGAAATGTTAAAATCTGTGTCATAGTTTAACTCACCATCGGTTAGGGAAAATTCCACCCCATCATTAGATTCAGAAACAACATCTTCCTTATTCTCAGTCCTCATGGTATACTTCACTGCAAACCAGAAAGACCAGATATGCCAGAAAAATCAAACCCAATTACAAATGCTTACATTCTTGTTTGATCAAGAATCCAAGACTGTGTTTGATTGGTTTTGCATCATTGCGGAGCAAGATCCGATGCCAATAGAGCCTATCTCGTTCTATCCCAAATACAAGTCTTGGTTTCTTTGAATCACCTGAGACCCTCGGGCAATTGGTTCTGGAATAGGGGTCTTGGTTCCTGCTCACCGAGACCCTTGGTAATTACTCCACACATAGGGCCTGTTAGTTACGATGCACCTAAGACGGTCGAGATAGTTTTGTTTCCCAAATGCTTGCAATGGGGTCTTAGATTTTGACTCACTAAGACCATTGGGAATTTTGTTTCTAGAATGGGAGGTCTTGGATTATGACTCATTGAGACCTCAGGATATTGGGCTCCCAAAACTCGGGAGTGTTAGATTCACTGAATGACTAAGACACTTCCCGGGATACGTTGTTTTCAAATGCTAAAGCGGGTCCTTGGAATTTTGACTCCCGAGAACCTCGGGACAGTTGTTCCAGAATGGGGGGTCTTGGATTTTGGATCACTGGAGCGCTCAGGATAGTTGCGCCAACATGGGCGGTGTGTGGATTATGAGGGGGGAACAGCTTTGGAATCGGGATAAGTTTGTTCTCACAATGCTGAATGGGAGTTTTTCGGATTCTGCACTCAATTGAGACCCTCTCTGAGATTGTTCTCGCAATGGGAATTGAATCCAGACATGACGATTGTCTCATCTCAAAGAGATGTTAGATATAAAAAAATCTTGGATTGAGGGAATATAAGAAGCGAAATTTACCCAAGAAACTTGATCAGCATCTCTAGGGGTAGCCCACCCTCAGCTGCACCTTCCCTGACAATTCTTCTTCAATCATTCCTCCATCGCCCGGCGACGTCTCTGATTGCCTTCCATCGACACCATTATCTACTGTCGAAAAGCAGGTGGATCCGGCGGAATAATGGGGGAGAGGCCAGCCTTCCCATAACCAAACATGGCGGAATAGTAATACAATGTCTTTCTCCCTTTCTCATTGTCAGCAACCCCAATCTATCCACCCTTTTATAACTTCACCTGAAACCAGAATACAACATTACCCAACCCTAAAATGCTCCATACCACAAACTGCAATTAGTTGCTGGAAAACTCATACAAGAAATGGTAGTTACCAGACAGCAAAAATTGCCCAAAATATTGAACGTGAAGGGCGTTACCCTTTTCAAGAGATTGAATCGAAAGATAATATACTCCATTGCACACATAGGGCTTTCCAAACTGATAAATAAAAACGATGATAGATAGACCAAGATAGAGAGATGAAGCTGTTTCATTGCATGGAAACAACAACCAAAAGTTGATCAAACTTAGTTACTTGATAACCACAATGATATCACACATTTATCGAATATATAGGAGAATCTCATATATAGATATACATAGAGATATAGAGGTTTCCTAATGCACACTCTCAGAGTAGTAGCTACAGAGATATTATCTCGTCTCTCTTCAAAAAAAAAAAACGTGAAAGAAGACACATTACATAGGAAGATATAACCAGGCAGGGGAGTCTGCCATGAGTTTTACCCTTTCGGAGAATCTTTTATTACTATTGAAGGCTTGGTTGCCAATTTGTTATATCTCTGGTCAGCAACAACTTATCTTCAAGCTATGGGATTACTGACACTTCATGTTCAATTTGATCGGAAATGAATGGATAACCGTTTTAGGAGAGTGGAAAAAAGGAGAGAAAACCCATATTTGAGTCAATGAGAAGATAGATATATAGATTTGGCTTGCCTTACTTTGCATTGGCTTTTCTTCTGTCTAATTATTATCTTTTCTTCTAATGGATATGGGAACCTTGTCTATAGTTTATCGCACATAATTTTACACAATCTTTATGGATATAATAGATTTTATACACATGGACCTAACAGGGACACACTTAGAACAGGGGCAAATTAATGCTGTGCACTCCGTTATGCATGGTGCATACGGCAGTGCAAAAAACGGCATCGTTTTTACACTCAAAGTGCGTCTCCCCTTAAAAAAAAATCAAGGTTCGATTCCCAGCCCAATACCAGTATGAAGTTAAATTTTTAAGAATCGATGAAGCTGATAATGTCCATAGAAGCTCGATGAACTATAATTCCATAATCTAATCTACTGGAAAGCTACAGAAATTACTAGATGAATTGAACTAAAATTCTAGAATCTATGACTAAATTTCAGAATAGAGCTGCAACTACATTTAACGATCGAATGAATATAATCTTTGAATCAATGACTATAATTCCCATAATCTATGAACTAAAATTCATAATGCAATGAACAACGTGAATGTTGTTGCTAGGAATCGAAACTGATTTTTTTTAAAGGGAAGAGCCGTGTATTTTTAACTAAAACGACGCCGTTTTGCATCTGTATACACCATGCATGGTGCATACAGATGCACAACATAACTATTCTTGAAAGGTGGAATTCGAGTATAACATACACAATTTATATACTTAATGTTCACAATTTAGTGAATTTACATGCAACAATTGAGAGACAATTAAAAAAAAAAAAAAATCATAGACAATTAATAATTTAGAAACAAAAAGTGGGGACAAAATAATTAAAAAGTAAAATATACTATTTCTTTATAATTTAAAAACAAAAAGTATCATTTTTCCAATATTAAAAATTGAATACATATAATATTATTCTTTTATTTTTCCCTTTTTAAAAGAAAAATTGGCTAGATACCAATACACACAGTCCAATAACATTCAATGATTAATATGATCAAATAGGACAGAAAAGTATCCAAGCCCAATCATTGATAATCGCAACTACTTATCCATATATTCCTACTTTCCTAGTGGCTTAACTGCATAACAGCATAAGTGCATGGTGTGCAACTTCTCTAGTGTTTTTTCTTTATTAAATTAAATTAATTCTTTTGTCTTTGGTGAACACTTAATTAATGTGTATAGGGAAGCATATAGAAATGTGATTTGAAGAGACAAAAAAAAAATTAAAAATTGTTGGGTTGAGGCTTGGATGACCAAATCAAGTATTTTTCCATCAAAACATGACGCTACTGTTATACAAGTCTAAGAAAATAAAATTGCGTCTTCACTACTAGCTATAATTTTTGTGTAGTGATAAGCATTTGATCCTCGTTGAGCTCGCTGAAAAAGAATTTGATCCTATAAAAATGACCGTATAATTTATTATTATAAAATTAGTTATACATTTGACTTAAAAAGTGACTAAACGGCTAAATATATAGTGTCTTACTAATATACAATAATTAGTTATTAGTCGTTATACATTGCTTTCATATATATAAATAACAAAGAGCTAGTGATTATTTCACATATCTAAATAACACAGAATGACAATTGTAAAAGAACAATTTATGGTCCAATTGAAAATCAATGATAAAAATTGATAAATATCAATAATCAATTATCATTCAAGGAATTAACTCAAATTTAATTTTATCAACTTAGCAAAATAGGTATGTAACATTGTGGAGAAACCATCATATATGCATGATAGCATTTGCCTTATTTATTCTATAATCCACTTTCTCATCTGCCAAACAAATATTCTATCATATATCCCATGGAATTTATTTATCATAATATTCTAGATGACGAGAGAAATCACCTCTAAAGTAATAAAGCTAAAGATTCAAGTTTTATAGAGTATAAACTAAAAATATTTAGTGTATAAAAATGTGGTCCTTAATGTATGAGTGTAGAATGTATACTTCGCATATTGTAAGTGATTTAGTATTTTATTTGGAAGTTTAATTAATGGGGTTATACGAAAATTCGACTTGTCTAATCATCTGAACTATAAACTTAACAAATTAGGCCAGAAGATCAATGTATGGGAAAACTCAACTAACTCGAGTTAGTTGTGGAAATTGCCAACTAGATATACTTGCATTGGACATAGAAAATTAGGTTGACCTAAGCTTGCCAAGTCAGATTGAACTGTCTTAGTTGCATAACCTGACCAGTCGGTCGTGTCCACCAATTAGCTAGGACTTGCCACGTTAGCACTGTTTGATACAGGTCATCATGGCACGAGCAATAACCTTTGGTATAAATAATAGGACATTTCTCCTATAATCCAAATCATCTTCTACTTCACATAATGACTTGTATCAATTTAACATTGTAAATCGATGAGAGCAATTTGACTATCTTACCTGATTGAGCTCCCATTCATCTTACACTTATTGAACAATACAAAACTCTTATTCTCTTAAGAGATATATGATGCCTGTTTTCTCTTATTCATTACGGAAGATGTACTCCTATATATACAAACTATAAGATAAAAGAAAAGAAAACAAAATTAATGCGAATAATAATGAACCAAAAATACAAACTAAATGAAAGTAGAAAATATTTGCTAGAATGAATACGTGATTTCTTTTCCATAACATATTTTCTATCTTAGTATGTAGTGTATTATAAACCCTTACTCCAATCTAATTTAAACTATCAATAATATTTGATTCGGAGAATTTGTAATTATAATGCCAAACAATATATTAAAAATAATGGAGTATATTTCTTTTTTAATACCGCAACCATTTCCAAGGATTAATTAGAATCAATACCAAGTTCGGAAAAGTAACTAACAAGATTATTATTCTTGAATCTTGATTGCCACAATAGTCTTTTTTTTATATATATAATTTAGGTTAAGGATTCTTCCTTAATAAACGGTTAAGTGTGAGTATATAATATTCTTTGATGTTGATGATTCTTGTTTTATTGGTTGATGTGACTTTTTTTTTTCTTTTGTTTAAAGGAAATTTTGTAATCATTATTCAAGAGTGTGTACTGGGTAAATTTTGTTTCTGTATGATACAAAGTAGTTCATAAATTACACATGAGAAGTAAATCACAGATCAATCAACAGGGTATTAACAAACCTTGAGGGTGTGATTGAGTGGAGAGACGCATCAATCTTTAAACAAAGGTCAAGGATTTGATTTTTAGCTTTGGGAATGGAGTAGTAGCTTTAAATTTCCAGGCTAGTTGTATTATATTCTAATCACTGGGCTACCCCTTTTGGGGTAATAGAAAAACTCAAATAAGTTAATGTGAGATTTCTTGTAATGTGTTTAGATATGTTTCGTAGTTACTTTTTAATTAATTGTTGGATTATAATGTGATTTAAATTCCAAACTTGCCTTGTTTTTATATTGGGCTACCCTTTTGGGGTAATAGGAAAACTCAAATAGGTTGATGTGAGGTTTCTTGTAATGTGTTTAGATACGCTTTGTAGTTGTTTTTTAATTAATTGTTGGAGTATAATGTGATTTAAATTCCAAACGTACCTTGTTTTTATATGATTTTGTTAAGAATCCAATTCAATTAACGATTAGAGTTTAATAACATAAAGTTATTTGATTTGGAAAATTTTATTTCAGCAAAAAACTCAATACCAACTCTATAGTAACAAAACAATTTGTTAATGTCTAATACTTGAAAGGTAAAGTTATGGTTTTAAATCTCCCCAACAAATTAAATAAACAAATACGAATATAAAACAATCCATGTCAATTATTTATCGATCGGTGTAGTTACACAAATAAATAAATACCTCAACTATTAACTGTTTACTTAATTAAATCTCAATCGTTCATCGCAAAAGAAATTATTTGTCACAAACTTTTAATCAATTGTATAATATTTCGTGAAATTTCAATCATACGAGTAATATTTTTTTCTTGCATAAATTTTTTTTTTTTCAAGAAACATTTGGTTAAGCTAAAAGTTACAATCCACCTCCTTGTGATATGCCATTGAAAAAAAAAAAAAAAAAAAGAAGTCTGAAAGTCAAAATGACGAAAATGCCCTTTGGCTTTCCCCTCCTTAGCTACTTTCTAATTTTTTTTTGTTTATTAAATTATTATTATTATTATTCCGAAGAACAGTTAATTCAAAGCTTAGGAAGCTGCCGGAGTAGTAATTGCAGACGCCGGTGCCGGAGCATCGCCGGCGGCTCTGTTATTTGCCTCAGTTTTCTGCATTTCTATATCAACACAATCTTCTTCTACCACCACCATCATCATCGTAATCCTATTCTGGTCTTTCACTGGTTCTGCAATGGCTTCAATTATTTCTTTCTCCTTGTATTCCTTGTACTTTCCCCACAGTACAGCGTACAGTCCGAACACAATCAACACAGCACCCATTATACTGAAATCATAAAAGAAAAAAAAAATTAAAAAAAAAAAAACAAAAACAAAAACTCCCAGTTACTATCCGATAATTTTTTCATGTGACCCTAGTCAACAAATGACCCCAGTACGTGAGGGTGTACACTCTGTAAATTCTGTGTCGTGATCTTAGCTGACAAATGACCATACTACCCGAAGGTGTGTACTGTGTAAATTTCGGTCTTGTGGCCCTAGCTGACAAAGGATCATGAGGTAAACCAGCTTAAGTTAGCCCATAACTGACTGGCTCAAATTAAGAAAGCCAATAGCAATTTGGCTGTCGGAGTCCAACTTATAATTTTGTAGTTATTAAGTGGACAGTATGATCAACTTGACTGAAATTGTCAAAAGTAAAAGAAAAGAAAAAAAAAAAAAAAAAAAAAAAAAGGAAAGAAATTTACCCTCCAACATAGATTTTCTCAGCAAGAATGAAAGATCCCATGATAGCAACAATGATCATCATCAAAGGACTAAAAGCTGTGACAAAAACAGGCCCCCTCTTCTGCATCACTATCCCTTGAACATAGTATGCAATGCTTGATGACACAATCCCCTGAAAATTTGATCCAGTTTCATTAGTTGATTAGATGTAACAATAATTTTTCGGGTTTTCGAGTTTGGAGAAAAAATTGCAGTACTCACAGCATATGCAGCAGCAAGAAGGTTCATGTCCCAGCCAATGCTCCAAACTGAGGCCCTGTGCTCCATTGCAAAGGTTACTGCAATGGACTGCAGAGTCCCCATGAAACACACCAAGGCTATGAGGGAAAGTTGAGCTGTGTATTTCCTAAGTGTAATAGCCTGCAGACATTAATTTCCACTTTTTAGTCACCATTTGGACCGACTTTCCTTGTATATATATATGCATAATTATTAATTACAGACCTGGATGATGAAGAAAGAGGCCCAGGCAAGAGTGGCTAAGATGAGAAGAATGGAGCCTTTGAGCCAATCTTTGCCAGAATCTGCAGATGATGTTTGGGGAACATTGGATTTGGTGGGATGATGAAGTTTGACCACAACAAATTCACTGCATGCCCTTTGTACAATGTCATAACCATGGCTCCCCCCACTGTAACTATAGTCCCCACCACCTTTGCTTGGCACCTCACTTTCTTTATGTCCACCTTCTCCATCCTGCACACCACAACACATCCCGGGTTGAGACAGACCCACAATCAGTGTTGCAAAAATCGCGCCTAGACGCTAGGCAGTCGGCCTCCTAGGCGTTCTAGGCGCCTAGAGGGCACCTAGCGAAAATCGCGCCTAGGCGCTAGGCAGTCGGCCTCCTAGGCTTTCTAGGCGCCTAGAGGGCACCTAACAATTTTTTCAACGTTGCCCACAATCAATTAGTTAGTTTAACTTAATTTTTTGTCAGACCGCTAAGTGTACCTGCATAGGACGGCCATGACAAATGTCATTGCAGGGAGCATGTTGCTCAAGGCACATGAGAAAGTTGGGGATGTGAATTTCAGCCCCGCATAGTAGAAGTTCTGATCAATCACCGGGCTGCAAGACATGTCGAAAAGCATTTAGTAACGGGAGAAATGATTCAACTTTTTTAGAGAAATAGAAAACTGGAGAAATGAAAAACGGAAACTGCAGACTCACCCTAGGAGACCCAAAACAAATATTTGCAAGAAAATTGTGAATGTTATCTTAGGCCTCACTTTCCTGCAAAACAACAACAACAACAACAACAACTGTGTTCAATTTGGTGATTCCGATGATTGAATCATAAGTTTGTAAGACATTAATTAAAGTGGGCGGAGTACCTTTCAAGAATAAGAGCAAAGGGGGCAATGGCAGCAGTGGCAAAGGCATGTCTGTAGACAACCAAAACATAATGGCTCATGCCCCGGTTGAGGGACACTTTGGTAATGATGTTCATTCCAGCATACCCAAATTGCAAGGAGATCATGGCTATGTATGGCTTTGCCTTCTGGAAGAAATTCCCCAGACAACCTGTTTTCCCCTCCATTTCTATCTCTCAGAGAAGAACAAGAACAGAAAATTAAGGTTGTTATCTTCAAAGAATGTGTGTATAGTAGCTACTGGCCAGGGAGATGAGATGAGATGAGATGAGATGAGAGGAAAACACAGTTGAGAAGTTTTGTGTTTTGCCTAGGGACAAGAGGTGAGACATGCAACATATTTATAGACACTCCCAGGTTGGTATATGATATGGAAATAACTGCTGGCTAGCTAGAAACCAATTTGGAGTGAGGCCTAGGAGTTTCAAGCGTGCGGGAATGTCACATACACTCACACGTGACTTGACGTTATCATATTAATTCTATACAATACAATTGAATATTCTTTTGGTTGTAGTGTTACATATCCGACCCATAAGCTTTGGTCTGACTCTAATACCAAATTGAAGCATGTGCTCTATCTCAACTAAAAGCCTAAGTTGATAATTGGATTGCATATTAATGGCTCAGACACTTCTGCTCCTACCTTGAAACGGGGAGCACATACTAGTTTTGTCTTGAAGTTTTGGTGAATGAAGTAAAATTACGAGATATGTCTCAACGATTTACAGATTCTCAACCTTTGTGCACGGGTGGGTATGAGATCATGAATTTCATACCTTTTCTTGGTAGTAATTAAACCCTATTCTGCACCTGTCAATACAACAAAATTATGGACTATCTTTGAATTGGTTAAGCTTTTGAGGTCCTTTTCTTGGTGATGCAAACATAGAAGAAACATGAAGAAATTAATAAATACATTTTGTGAGGCTCCCACTAATTCCAACTTATTATGTAGGTATGGATCTCATATCCAACCAATAATTAATTCCACCAAGAATTTTAATATAATTTTTCTCCACTTTCAATTTGGGAGCTAGCTAGTTAATTAAAGAGATAGATATGGATCATGGTGATTAATTTATATATATAGTTGTGGGTGTTAATTATACTTATAATTATTTATTTAAATGAGGTAAATATTTATTCATTATTTTAAAGTTTTTTTACTCAGAAGCACAAATATTCAATAACATCCCTTTGACTAAAACACAAATCAACAATCTCGTATATGGAAGTAGCAACTTAGTGCAACTAGACTACAATGTTCTTGGTCATTATTTTATAGTTTAATTTATTAAGAAAAGAAATTTAGGATCCTCTATATATAGTTATGAGTTATCAAAAAAAATTGAATGAAAATTATAATATAAACAAGAAGTATTAATAAAAGTTAATGAAAGTTTGTAAAAGTATATTCAATTTAGAGTTTCAATCAATTTAGTAATTTAAAAAAAAAATAATTAGAAGTCTATAAATTCTTATGATGTAAGAATTTTATAAATTCCTGCAAATCTACAAACGTTGGAGAGATTCAATAGGACTTCGTTCAAATCTATTAAAATTCATAAAAGTTTATCATTTTAAAAGTGTATAAAAGTCTATAAAAATTGAGATTGAGTATACACTCCCAATTAAAGTCATAGATAATTTTTCAAGTCTTCAAAATTAACCTTTGTTAGTTCTTACTTTTGATCGGTTAAAGTTAGACAAAAGCGTACACTCAAATAAATGCATGACACTTGTATAATATAATTTTATTTTTTAATTTTAACGACCTATTGCAAAAATGATAATATTTAATTTTTTTTTAAACAATGTTAGTTTGGTGAGTTTGCATAATATAATTTTTAAAAGTTTAGTAAAAAGAAAGAGAGAAAAAAAAAAATTGCTTGAAGTTAGAGATTAGATTTGCTTTCAAGAGGGTTAAAAACTTAAAATGGTGCATATTCTCATGGTGTTAAGCGTATTGGTTGCTGTCATCTTTGCCCACTTTATAAAGCTAAGTTACATTGGGAATGGAATTGGAATGTTGATTTCTTATGTGGGGAGTGAAAGCAGCAGATAAGTGTTCCATATTTTCACTGCACTTTTCCTATCCACAAGAATAATTAGTATATATAATATGGTGGGACAAATAATATATATAAATCAAAAGCAAATATTTCCCTATATACATTCAATATATTAGATTTAATTGCCTCGAAAAGAAACGAGCGACCAAATAGATAAAACTAATTTTCGTATCTGAAAATTACTAGTTCAGTTCTTACTAACACTTTCTTGATCTGACTCGTTGCATGAGATCTTTCTAGTGTAGTTTACCTTTTATATGTAGTTATTACTATTATGCAAGAGGGATATTTACCCATAAATTAAGAGTATATCAAGTGAGAACTCACGGTGTGAATATGCAAAATCTAAAGTACATCACTATTATCATGTAAAACTAAAACATGCATCTATATATATGTATATAAATTAAAAAATTAAGCCCGCATGGGTAGCTCAACTGGTCATAGAGGTGAAACTTTGGAATTGATGACCAGGAATCGAGTCTCACCAGCGGCAGTGTGGGGAGCAACCTCTCAAAGTGAGGGGGGCTTCTTGTGCGCAGTGAGCACCGGTCTAGGCCTCTATGGTTCATGTTCCCTTTTGGAATGATAAATTAAAAAATTAAAACACTACTGGAAAATTATGGAATTTCCGACCACCTGAAAATGTATTAAAATTAAGTTGATACTAAAAGGTGGTCGGAAATAGCAACAAAAGTTTTTCTAGATACCAAAAAGTGGTCGGAACAAGACTTTTGACTTGATTAAAAGATCACTTTTAGGTGGTCAGAAAATATCATAATTTCCAGTACTGAAAGCTAAACAATTGAATGGATGGCCACATTTCAGAACAATTAAAAGAAGGGTTTTATGTTATATATTGTTTAACAAGGATCTTGCTGTGGTCCACTGGTATCAAGTTGCTTCCTTATATGAGAGATGGTAGATTCGAGTCAGGCGAATTATCGACAATTACTATATTGTAACAGAGTCAGCACTACTCAACAAAAATGTTACATATTGTTTAGTAATTAAGAAGCATAATTCTTTCGATTAGTAATTAATTAAAATACACCTATCAACAATAATTCAATTGGGTGACCCGACCATGATGTTAAACATAAACTTAGCATAGTTAAGATGAGACCTATCAACAATAATTCATGAATTGAGTGACCCAACCAAGATGTTAAACATAAACTTAGCATAGTTAAGATGAAGATAGATACTATGCATGTGGAAGAGATTCTTGGTGGACAAAGTGTTCATATATTCGATCATGTGAGAATCTACTCATCAGGAGGGCACAGAATCTCCAAAGCCAAAGTGAATTGATTTGAAGTCTCACTAAAATAATGGCTGTCTCTGCACATTCATCATATCATATCCCCCTAATAAACTTTCTTCCAATTCTAATGGACATGGCCGCCCTAGCAGGTGACATTGCTGACAACGCAGATATGCAATCTGCAAATTAAAACATAAAATGATATGTGTTCTTGTTAGATATAAATGTATACTAAAATACCCAAAATGGTCCCTCGACTATAGCTAAATTCACAAATTGGTCCTCGACTTTCAATTTCAACCAATTAAGTCCTTAACTTTGTAATTTTAACACAATTTGGTCCTCTATCTATTTGACCATTTGTTGACTGTGATTTTTGAGGATATATATGTAATTTCATGGTCCATCGTTGGGTTTTTAAGGTTCCGGTTGCATTTTCAGACCGCACTGTTACATTTGAATCCACTGCCGAAAGCAATATCTACCAAATCCAGTCGTCTTTCTTCATCCTCCCTTTGGATTCAATGTAGTTGAGTTCGTACCAGAGCAAAGAAGACGGCGTGTTTTCCAAACTGGTGCAACGTCATCCTGGAGGTCTCCACGTGCTCCGACAAGAGCTTGAAGGTTCTTCTGGAGATCGTCGGTCACGGTCAACAAATGGTCAAATAGATGGAGGACCAAATCGTGTCAAAATTGCAAAGTTAAGGACTTAATTGGTTGAAATTGAAAGTCGAGGACCAATTTGGCTATAGTCGAGGGACCATTTTGGATATTTACT
Source organism: Ipomoea purpurea (assembly GCA_009835305.1). Taxonomy (NCBI): domain Eukaryota; kingdom Viridiplantae; phylum Streptophyta; class Magnoliopsida; order Solanales; family Convolvulaceae; genus Ipomoea; species Ipomoea purpurea. The sequence goes on along the minus strand of VALG01008891.1, from coordinate 34,843 downwards.
CTAATTTAAACTTAAATATATCATGAGGAGGGACAATTATTGTAATATTTAACATAAAATTGATTGTTACTAATGATAAATATTGTAATATTTATAACTCAAATTATGATACTTGTATACCCAATTATCTACAATATGATTAATTTCAAAGATAAAGATCTGTAAGATGATCTTACACAAATTTTGGTCTTATTAAAAGGGGAAAATTATGTGATATTTAATATAATGCAACCTACTTTGGTTTGTCACTAATTAAGTAGAAAATTTTGTAATTACTTATATACGTACTGATAAATAATTAATGTTTCCTAGATATTGGGGATTCATGGTACGGAGGAACACATCATTTCCATGGGATTATAGGAAGCATAATTCCGTGGGGATTATTAATGGATATTACGTAGGACTCGACGGAATATTAATTGAATTGAAGTGGATATCCACAAAGGAATCCATGGAAGATCGAAGTGATGATCATCATCATTATCATCATTAATACCAGTACAACTACTGCTGTTGTCAATGATTCATGACGTACTGAATCATCTCCAACCTCTATATCATATATGCAAATATCCCGTTAGACTTCCATTTGAAGATTGTGAGTCAAACCTCAGTGGAGGTGTTATTGGTTCTTTGTGTTTCAGTAGGTTGAGAAAGTATATGAACAAATACTACAATGTAATAGACCCAGTACCATTCAAAAAAATATATGCAATACATATAATCATTGATGTTCGATCTAATAGCCGAGTGAGTGGAGCATATATGATTTTTCAACTTAAAAGTTATAAGTTTAATTTTATCAATACTCTTTCGGTCGAGTACGTCGTTCCACATGATTTTTCTAATGTGGTTTACTTCTCCAGTGTGATTTGCATGCCATTAATGTTTATCCAATGTACACTCTTGAGTGATGATGATGAATTTTTCTCGTCACCCGAAAAATATAATAATCATTGCCCTAAACGGGGTGGGCAAATGGGTGGAACATGATATATAAAAATTACGCGTTTGATTCTTGTTAATACATTCTCAGTCAATACCGTTGTACATGGTCTTCTTAATACGGTTTAAGTACCTCTCTAAAAGTGAAGTTTACACCATGCACACAGTCATGATTAATGTAGTAGTGGCGGTGCTTGAATATATATTGAAAACACTATCTTATTTTTTTTGTTATTGTTATTGTTGTTATTATTTACTTCAAGGTTCAACCAACATAAAATATATGTTTTATGTAATCTTTAGGTCCTTGATCTAGCCTGCATAAATATAATGGCTCAAATTATTTTCGGACAACTATAGTCTATAACCAATTAAAAACATTATTCTTAAATGTGAGATGCTATTATTATCTTTAGTGTGTGTTTCGATTTGGGAAAGTTAAAGATTTTTTGAATAGCTAGTGGAGAAAGTTAATTCAAGGTGGCATAATTCTTTTAGCTCATTAAGAACTTGAGAATGTGTACAATTTATGCATTTACTTTTATTTTGTCCTGTACTACCCTTTATTGTTTGCATTATTGCATAGTGCAATGCCATATTGGAGACAAAATAAATTATTGATGAACATTTTTGAAAAACAAAACTTTGAAATAACTTCCTAGAGAATTTAATGGTGACCCTAGTCAATATTCAACATACAATATATAAAATCCAACTATTAGCTTATGATTTTAGTTGAGATGGAGTATTGCTTCAATTTGGTAATAGATTCAATCCCATGCCAAAGGTCATGAGTTCGACTAATTTAGTTGGGGTTACAAAATTATAAAAATTACTAAATTTTGGATAGTCAAAAATTACAAAATTTCCCACAACCGTAACGTTGAGCATACAATAATTAGATCATATCGATAGTCCAAATATAAGTATCATATCATTTCATTTAATTTGATATGAGAGTCAAATCCATGTGAAAGGTAATTAATAAATTAAATAATCGATTCATATGCGTGGGAGGGGTGTGGTGAGTATAAATATATACACATACTGGATCAAATGCAGGCAGGCTTCCGGTGCAGGTTACACCATTAGGCCGATATGCATAAATGCATCACATAGTTTTCGAAAATGCAACAATACACAAATGCATCATACATCCAAAAAAATACACCACACCTAATGGTGCCATTTATGCGTACCTAATAATGAGTGACTGTACGGTCACACAAAAAAATCCTCTCTGCAGAGAACCTGACCATATATATATATATATATATATATATATATATCATATATATATATATATATATTATAATATATATATATATTATAATTTAACTTTTTAGTGAAACGAAACACATTTTTCGTGTGGTGGCAACGGGGAGTACCAATCCAAGAGGGAGAAATTAATGGGAATCTAATCACTCCCCAAGTCCCCAACAAAGCAAGTATGATCAATTTATCAAAGTCACATCAACCAACGTAACAAGTATTATTGCCGGCAACCCGTGCTAATGTGCTATATATAAACATACAAAGTATAGTAGCTATTTAGCTATACTTATATTTAGGTTCAATCATTTACCCTACCTCACAAGATATAATTAGTAATAAAGATATAACTTTATTTTTGACACCAACAATTTTCATGCACACCATGTATGTATTCAAAATTATCGTGACCTGCTAACATTTATCATTACACTAAAGTTATAGCGGGTAATGAAAATACAACTTTATTTTTTTTATATATTAAAATAATAATCAATGTGATATTTTAATGATAATTAGATTCTAGACTTGACACAGACATATGATCACCATAATTGTTTTGATATACATGAGATTTCATCACAAGTTTAAGAATCATATATCACCATGTACACCACTTTATGAAATGTTTGCCTATATATGCATGCATCAATTATTATTGCAAATTAAAGCTTTGCTTTAATTAGCTTTTGATCTCAGGCAATTTCAAGACTGACCTAGCTAGAAACCTAGTTAGCTAGCTACAAACAACTAGCTAGTACTATGTATGTTTTGCCGGGCAAATCCCCTGTACGTTTGATTCATACAACGTTTAATTTTTTTTTTTTAATATATAGGAAGTCGGTAGGGATCATCTGCTTAATTAACCCCTTAGATGATGACCCCCTCATGATTTTTATTAACACACAAACACACATTATATATAGCCAGATTCCCATATGATCGTGCCAGGTCACTCATCATTAGGTTAAGCATAAATGTATCATAAAGTGTTCGAAAATATAACATTAGGTGGATGCATTTTTTTTGGTATGTGCTTGTGTAGTGTATTTCCAATCGTGTATTGCATTTTTACATACCTAATGATGAATCTGCACTGATCACACAACGAAACACTGTCGACATTTGAACCAATATATAACCCTATCCTATCTACCATGCCCCCTACACCTACCCCTATCCCAGTCATTGGTCCATTAGATCAACCACTCAACTCATCATGGGACACAAGTCTTGAACCTTTATGTTTTAGTTTAAAATGGACAACAAAAACTTACTACAAAAGTAAGTCTGATCTATTACAAGCTAGGAGCAACTGAAGATGATAACAAAGGCTCCTAAATCATGTCTTACACTCCTACATACACAATTATCACTCCAACCCATCCTCTTTCACAAATCTAAATTTCAATTGGACATCAATTACTTCAGACCACCTAATGATCAAAATTTCTGGTCACTTTTCAATCACTAGGTGTTAAAAGTATTAGGGTTTATGTCATTTCTCCATGTGACCAAACTTTTTGACCACCAAGAAAATGATTAAAAAATTTCAATCACTTTGATCCATGATCAAAATTATTAAAGGACTTTTTGCGGATGTCAAAATTAAACAGAATGACTGTTCGCAACCAAAACTCCTGGATGGTAAGGTAATCAGAAATTTGAGGTTTACATCATATCATCATGCTTATACATTACATTGCATTTAAAGTATTAAACCAAATACATTTTTCCAACGCTGCTGAATTAATGTTTATGCACATGCTGGTTTTAGATAATATTTGATCAAAAAAAAAAAAAAAAAAAAAAAAAAAAAACTAAAAGTGATGGAATATTGATAGAACTATTGCTCGAGTGACCGACTACGGTGTCAATCCACTCCACTCCAGGGTCGGGTTCGACTTGACCCCTCTCGAGTAGATTTGTTCTGGACTCCTCTCCAATTATATCCATCAAATATAATATTCAAAATTTAAAGAATTATAGTGAAAATTTTATAACTAATGTGGAGAGGGGTTGGGTAGGGGAGACAAGAACATGCAAATTTTTTTTCCTTGCATATATCCCCACTTTGGGTCGTCAATTAAAGTTGAAATTGTGACAAAAAGATTATTAAAAAAAATAAATCGTACTTTGGATCTTCCATACAATTGTCGTCTGGCGTTTCCAATAATTCATCCACTCATATATGTTTGCTGCTAAGTTTAATACGAGACGACAAGCCGTGCATGCAACTCTAAAGTCGAATGCTTCACTACTTCATATTTTCACATCACTTCAAAACTAAAGTTTTTTCTTTTGTGAAACTAAACCCAACCTACTAATTAATATGATATATATCTGGCTCGAACCAGAACCCCCTGATTAAACTGGAAGAAACTCTCGTCATATTTATCCATAACGTACTCCACGAATAGTTAGGAAATTAATGCTTGGAGGGCTGGGAGCGCATCATTCTCGTCATTAGAACATGACATTGGCTGCTACACATGTATAAAGAAATAAAGTTGTAACTTCGCTACTAATTATATCTTTTGGTATAGTGATAAACGTTTGATTCTGGGATTAATGGGTCTTTGAATTGAAGGGTGTGTTCAACATTCTACCATCAAATGCTATAGCTTTTAACTCAATGAAAAGCGCTTGATCATAATAAATAATCATTAAATTGTAATTGGTAATCATTGTATCAACTAATTAAAAAGAATAATGCATGTGCAAAGACTTTTCTTTTGTACTCTTTTTTTTTTTGACAAAAGAACCGTTGGCAAATGGCAATCAGATCATTCTTTTCCACTTTCTTTAAGGGAACAAAAACCTTTATTACATTATTCCTAAAAAAACAGAAGACAATCACACTAATCCTAGGTGTTTTGTGTGCCTATATATCTATAAAAGCATTGAATTATTGCAAAAGGTCCATATAATATAATGGCACGCACATAACAGTGGTAGTCAAAGTTGTTATACCAAAATAAAGGAAGATATTATGAATTTCTATCATGCTCACTCTTGACTTTTGCTCCTTGCCCGGTTTAACAACTTTTCTCCTTTTTTGGTTTTGCACTTTTAATCAACCTCTTCATAATTTTTCCAAAAACTAATAGGACTGACTTTGAATTGAACATGTGTTTAACTAACTGTGTCGATAATATGTACATGATCGAGAAAGACAACTAAGGTGTGGTTTGCGTTTATGCGAATTTATACATTAAAAATGTGAAAAATCAAAATCATAATTGGTTGTTTGGTTGACAAATAACCCTGAATTAAAATGTAAGTTATATGTCTTTCTCATATTGTGTTTTTAATTCAGTTGTTAAATTGTATTTTTGTGTCTAGTTCAATGATATATTTAATTATTTTTCTTTTTATTTCATTTTCACACAATCAATGCAGATTAAGCTGACCGAGTGATTATTTAAGTGAATGCGCTTAATATTCCAAATAAAAAATAGTTTAAAGAATTTTTTTTTTTTTAATTGCGATGAGATTAAATGGAGAAAGATCAAGGAAGGGAGAATATTTCAAATAGAAAAGTAGTCAAAGATGACTTGGTTATAACTTATAAGTATAATGGCCTGTACAAATTGATTGTCTGAGAAGTCCATAATATCAATTGATGTGATATTGGGAATATACACAAATCTATCTCTATGCCAAAAGCCCCTAACCTGCATGCAAAACTTGTGATTTTATCACTGCTAGAAATCAGCGTTTTTCCGACCTCATTTTCGACCACCCAAAAAGAATATATTCTTTTATCAATAACAACATTATTATTTTAATAAAAGAAAAAATTGGCAATACCAAAGTTGATACTTAATTAATTTTTTTCTTTTTTGAAAAGATAACATATATATTCCATTTATTTTTTCCAGGAGGTGTGTGAGAGGAATCCAAAATTTATTACTTAAGGATGTCTTACTGATAATTATGCTAAGGTGGATTAACTCCCGCAGATTGTTGGGGCCCATTTGCAAGTTAATGGCACCATTTTTTTATTTTTTTTTTTTTTATGAAAATAAGTTTTTCAAAGTACGTTATGAGTGAAACCGTCTTGTGGATTCTAATCGCAAAAGAAACCACACTATGTTTAAGCTTAATCATAATTAACCAACTCAAACTGAGAAGGGTTAAATAGGTCCAAACTCTCCGCTAAAAATAAACTTATAATTTTATAATTACCAAGCTAGAGTACCAGGTTAGAATTGCCCCTAGTATTCTCCTCTACTTTTACATTTGAGTGACAGTGAATCATTGAGATTCAGCTGAATCCTTGAGGAGATTCAGCTGAATAATGTACTTTTGAGTATGGTGTGGACCAAAATAGTGGTAAAGTTGAATTATAAGAAACAATTTTAAATTATTTTTGGTTTAGGGTTATCTTATGAAGATGAAAAGTTTCTTTTACTCGTCTTTTATCTTCTGTTTTTTTTTTCTTTATTTCTCTTTCATGTTGTCATGGTTTAATTTTCTATTTGAATGAACAAATTGTTTCGTCAGGCTGAATTGACTGCATGCAATGCCTTATCTTCTCCTGCATTTTGTCTATAGATCAGATACCTTCAAATATAAGATCAATATAATTCCTTTTTAATGAAATATATTATCTTTTTGTTTATCATTTTCTTTTGGAACTAACCAAAAGGACGGTGGAAACTCGAAAGGAAAACTACCAAAGCTACAAAAAAAAAAAAAAAAAAAAAAAAAAAAAAACCTTATATACGAAATCATTTATGTGTTTAAGAGTGATTTTAAGAATTTTTTAATATATAAATAGGTTGTTCTTATTAGGAGACAAATTTAGAACTTTTATTTACCAAGCTAACAAATTAATGAACTTGATTGAAGTTGCAAAGTGGCATACCTCACTGATCCACCAAATAAAAAAAAATAAAAAAAAAAAAAAAGAGGAGGTCAAAGTTTTTATACTTAAAAATAAATAAAATCAGAATATATATGTAATGGGAGTTTTATTTTTTTAAGAGTGCATTTACCATTCTTTTAAATAGAAAGGGGGACAACTCCAGCTGAGGTGGTCAAACAATTTACTTGACAATCATAACTCATAAGGTTTCAAGTTCACTTCCGGACTTATAGGAGCGTTAGATGTGCATCCGTGTACACCATACAAGGTGCACACGGATGCAAAAAACGACATCGTTTGACGTCGACTTTAAAAAAAAATTCATAACTATACATCCAGAATTACATAAACTTCATAACTATACATTCAGAATTGCATAACTATACATTCATACTTCAAACTATAAATCCAGAATTGCATGCATAACTACACATCTATAACTTCATAACTATACATCCAGAATTGCATAACTACACATCAATAGCTTCAAAACTATAAATCCAAATTTCATACTACACATCCATAACTCCATAACTACACATCCATAACTTCATAACTATACATCCAGAACTGCATAACTGTACACTCCATAATTGCATAACTATACATCCATAAAATTCATAACAATAAATCCAGAATTGCATAACTACACCATGCATAATTACACATCCATAACTTCATAACTATAAATCCAAAATTGCATAACTACACATCTATTAATTTCATAACTAAAAATCAAAATAAATGAACTAAAAATCTAAATGAATGAACAACATTATGCTGTTGCTGGGAATCGAAACTGAATTTATTTTTTTAAGTGAGACACGCGTTTTTAGTCAAAACGATGTCGTTTTTGCATCCGTGTGCACCATGCATAATTTGCCTAAAATTTGCATATTGCCTAGGTTGATTACTTCTGATTGGTTTTAGAGCCAAATATCATATAACACCCAATCAAATATTGTATTTTAGAGCCCATTTTGTCAATTTCTATAACACTAGATCAAGCCTGCCAAGCTCAAATCCATTGAGGTCCATTCCATGAATATGCCCAAAATTAAGCTATATATACAATATCTTTATGAAAAAAATATTTATTCTAAATTCTAATGTATCTTATAAGTTAGAATAATGTACTTTATGTTGTTAGATTTATGGGGTAAGATAATATACTTTATGAGTTAGAATAACTATAATTTATGTGTTAAAATAATGTATTTATAGTAAGAATAGTTTACTTTATGTGTTTTTAGACTGTGGTCTAGACAGTTATGTGAATCACGGTCCACATAAATGCATAATAATGATTGATGTCAAAAGACCAAAGGACTAAAGTTGGCCAAGGCTCAACTCATTAGAAGTTTTGACGCAAATTATGATGTGGAAATGTGTTCATCATGCGCATGGGAACAGGACAAATTATTGTATGGACCATGGTCCACACAATGTTATGTGGACCATAACAAAAAAGTACATTTTTAATGTACTAAATGTACATTATTTTTGTACTGAATATATATTATACAATATAATGTACACTCAGAACAAAAATAATGTACATCCTCTGTATACAATGTACATTATCTTTATACTGAATACTTTTTGTATTATTTGTACTGAATTACATTTTTTACAATAGATAAAATATGGTCCACACAACTTGTGTGGACTATGGTCCACACAATAATGATTGGGGAACAGTGAGGAAATGTACACAAAGAACTTAAAATGACGCTTTTACCTGTCAAAGTAAAGTTCACTTAACTAGTTTTTAAACGAAAGGACTTCATTGGGAAAATTTTGATAATCAAATGATTAAATTATCTAAATTAAAAGGCAATGACCTGTGACAATTAACTCATACAATTATAAACACGAGTACACCTTCAATAATTTACCACTCAAAGTGACTCAACTGTTGTCCCGTTCCATGTCATCCCTGATTCATCGGTACTTTAACGTTATATCAATCGAGCCATATTCCCACCATATATTCAGCAAAAAGATTGTTTTTTTTGCAGTACAGTGCACAACTTTATCCTGTCTCCATTCTCAGCGCACAGCTTTTTCGACATGGAACTCTTCTTCCACTTCCTCCTTTCACTCATCTCTTTCCTATTCTTTGTCTTCTTCCTCGCTGCAAAACACCAGAAACCCACTAAACCTGGCTTCAAATTCTACCCCTAATCGGAGCATTACCGGGATTCATCAAGAACCGCCACCGATTTCTTGACTGTCCACTGACGTCCTCGCCGCCTGCCCCACCAACACCGCCGTCTTCCGCCGCCCCGGTAAGGTGCACGGCGTCATGACCGCCAACCCGCTCAACGTCGAGCACATGCTCAAGGCCAACTTCCACAACTACCCCAAAGGCGACCGCTTCATATCTCTTCTCCAGGATTTCCTCGGCGCCGGGATTTTCAATTCCGACGGCGACCAGTGGAGGACCCAGCGCAAAACTGCCAGCTACGAGTTCAGCACCAGATCGCTCCGGAATTTCGCCATGGAAACGGCCAACACGGAGCTCCACAGCCGCCTGATTCCCATCCTCAGAGACGCGGCGAACAAAGACTCTGTTCTTGATGTCCAGGACATCCTCGAAAGATTCGCGTTTGATAATATTTGTAAAGTCGCGTTCAACGTGGATCCCGGATGTTTGGGCGGCGACGGGACTAAATCCGCCGAATTCATGCAGGCTTTCGAGGACGCGGCGACGCTGAGCTCCGGCAGATTCATGTACGCTTTGCCGTTTTTTTACAGAATCAAGAAATTCCTCAACGTGGGATCGGAGCGAAAACTGCAAAAATCAATTCAGATCGTACACAAGTTCGCCGACGAGATCATATTGTCAAGAATCAACATCGGACGGAGAAAACTGGTGAGGATTTATTATCAAGATTCATGGGCACGACGACGGACGAATATTCCCCGACGTATCTCCGAGATATTGTGATCAGTTCATCTTGGCCGGCCGCGATACGACGTCGTCGGCACTAACATGGTTCTTCTGGCTACTATCCTCGAGGCCGGACGTGGAACACAACATCCTAAAAGACCTCGAAAAAGTCCGGCGAAGAGCGGTCGTCACAAAATCGGAGAAACATCACCGTACACCTTGGACGAACTGCGAGAGATGCAGTATCTGCACGCGCGATCTCGGAGGCAATGAGGCTGTACCCGCCGGTGCCGGTGGACACAAAGGCCTGCCTGAAAGACGACGTCATGCCGGACGGCACGTTCATCGGAAAAGGGTGGTTCGCGACGTATCACACGTACGCCATGGGAGAATGGAGAAGATTTGGGGGAAAGATTGCTGCGAGTACAAGCCGGAGAGGTGGCTGGCGGAGAATGGGAGTACAAGGCGGAAAGTCCGTTCCGGTTTCCGGTGTTCCACGGCGGACCCAGAATGTGTCTGGGGAAGGAAATGGCGTACATTCAGATGAAATCCATTTGCGGCTTCGATTCTGGAGAGGTTCGAGATTGAGGTGTTGTCGGAGGAGAAGGGAAAGGTTCCTGATTTTGTGTTGTCTTTGACTCTTAGGATGAAGGGTGGGTTGCTTGTGAAGGTTAAGGAGAGAAAAGATGATCAGTTAGTGTCTTAATGTCGTGGTTATTTGTTAGCTTAATGATGCCATAATTTGATTATTATAGTTTAATATAGCAACCTTAAATCTCCGGGTCAGCTGTTCCACCGAAGTGCCTACAAAGCCAAGGAATTAGTTAATGTGTCAAAAATTAGGGTATACCCAAAAGAAATTATATATATAATGTTAATAGTTATTGTCTTCATTTGATGTGATCTAGGTTGAATCCGTGCTTATTATATGACACTCTACTAAAATGAGTGATATGTGAACCTCTCAGCCTCTCATTTGGAAGAGCCACCGCTGGACACAAGGTCTTTGGTCATTAACAACCAATTTGGTGAATTAGCCACACATTTCTTTTTTTCGATAAGCTTTTTGATAAGGTCATTTTGCATGTGGTCTTTGGCGATTAACAACCGATTTGATTAATTAGCCAAAGCATTTTTTTATAAGTTTGTTGATAAAGTCATTTTGCATGTAATCGACTAAACATCTTTCTACAATCAGCTAATGCATGCTATCAATTAGTCAAACTCAGTAACTTAATCAGCTAACAATGCTATTTACCAAATACCTCCAATATTCTTCTACTCGCATTATTAATCAAATATATCTACTAGAATAATGCATATCTCAGGTAAGTATGAGTACTTGATTCAGTGACTTAGATCGAAAGATTTTTTTTTTTTTTTTTTAAGTTAATGTGAATGGTAACCCTAAGGAGCAACCTGGGGAAGAAGTAGCAGGTGAAGTCTTATAAGATGCATGATGAACTTTAAAGTACAAGATTGGGGGTTCGTAGTGCATGTGTTTGGTACTTTAATTTGGTTGTTGAGGTATGGCATATGGGCCATGCATGACAAGTTAATGACACTAGTTGGGAGAACAATAATTATACCATGAAAATATTACATGTACTCTCATTTTATACTGCTAATTTTATTCTTATATTTAAAAAATTGATGTATGTACACACATGAAGTAAATTCGAGAGAGTCAGATTTGAAAGTAAATGCAGTAGAACTTTTGAAGAAAAGGTGAAAAATAGTTTAGGTTAAAGCGGTTTGTTATTGGTGATTACGATGATTAATAAATTTGTGGAGGAGCTATATAGCCAGTGGCGGGTCTTTGATGTACATATAAAAATTACGTAAATTATATATTTATTAATCGCCAAGCACCTCGTGCTCAGGTGGCATGTAATTACCTTTCTTATGTAGGAGATCATGAGATCGAGCCTAATCATACAACGTGATAAAACAGACTATAAAAAACAACCATGCAAATCTATGAACACTAAGTCAAAAATAATATAAATAATTAATCATCAATAGCACAGCATCATAATACTAACAACTATACAGATTTAATAACACTAAGTCAAAAATAATATAAATAATTAATCATCAATAGCACATCCATCACAATACTAACAACTATAAATATTTAATAACATGAATTCCAACATTTGGGATTCCAATACTTTATATGAATTGGATAACATCTCGTCTTGAATCTCAACATTTGGGATTCCAATACTTTGATGTACCTTTTTTTTTTAAAATAAAAATAAAAAAAATTACTGACTCTATTACATTGTAGTATCTGTTTATCTGTTTATTTTGATATTCCTTTAATTCAGCACTATTGGACACTTCTATATTAAAATGTTGTTAGGCTAACTTTTTCAAGATTAATTTTAAAAAAATAATAATTTTTAAAAATTTTATAAAGTTAGTTGAACAAACATACTTCGAGTAATGGTTAATTGAAATTATTTTGGTTAATTAGATAATATTACGACCTACCACCACATATTGAGTATAAAATATATAAAATAGTAAACACCTTATATATGATTTTATAAACTTCCCATAAGAGTCTCACTCATGTCATTAAACTATAAAATCAATATTGATAAGCTTACAATTTTTTTTAAAAAAAAATCGTAACCAAAATTAAGACGGTCCAACAATTAGGTTTTAAAAATACGAATTTACCCCTAATCGCAATCACACACCTATCAAGCATCATCATCACCATCAAATCATCATTTATTACTAATTGTGAGCATAATTGTTTATAATTAACCAAACAAAAAATCACAATTGTCTTAATATTATATTGTTTGATTTGTTTTCATCTCTCTCACACGTAAAATAATCTAGACTTTGTTCAGTCTGAGTCATGCATGACCAACTAATCAACTAACCTAAAATAAGTTCATACAAATATTACTTTGCTAGCAAAAAAATCAATACTTTGGGCAAGGTGCATCCTTCTGTTTTTTTTTTTTAGGGTAATGAGGAAATTTTATAGTTATTATTTAAAAATGTCATTAAATAAATTATACTCCATTATAATAAGTTGTAAATATGAAAATCACGCTAGATTATCACTAAATTTCGAACTGTCAGACTTATCAAATAAGTTGAACCGCTAAACTAAAATTGAAAAGTGAAAATTGATACACACATTTAGAGCAATCATTATTGTATGGACCATGATCCACACAAATTGTGTGGACCATATTTTGTCTACTATAAAATAATGTATATTTAGTACAAAAATAATGTACATTCAATACAAAAATAATGTACATTATATTCAGGGGATGTACATTATTTTTGTTCAGAGTGTACATTATATTGTATAATGTACATTCAGTACAAAAAGAATGTACATTTAGTGTATAAAAAATGTACATTTTATTATGGTCCACATAACATTGTGTGGACCATGGTCCATACAATAATTTGCCCATTTTAGAGTCATTAACATGGACCAACCCAAAGTTGGGCCTATTTAATAGCCCGATTTCTAAGTGGGCCAAGTTGTATATTTCTCCAACATAGCCCGAACAAGCTCGGCCTATTTAGCCTGGAAGGGATACTGGGGTAAATATAAGTTGACCCGTATAAGTAACAATTTATTTAGAGAAAATTTCAATTTTAGTCCTATGACTATAGGGACTTTGTTAATTTCAACACATTGACTTTAAAATTGTCAATTTAATACTTTCACTATACAATTTTTATCAATTTTGGTGATTCCGGTCAAATTGTCGGCAAATTTCTTCAAAAATTTTTAACAGTTAAAATAATGAAGATATTTTAATTATTTCACATCTCTTTCCTTTTTGGTGATTCCGGTCAAATTGTCGGCAAAATTTATTCTGAAAATTTTAACAGGTCAAATAATGAGGATATTTTAATTATTTCACATCTCTTTCCTTTTTCTCGAAAAATTTTAACAGGTCAAATAATGAGGATATTTTAATTATTTCACATCTCTTTCCTTTTTCTCGAACGAATTCATCTTTTTCGGCGAATCCAAGGATGAGCTCTGCGGAAAATGTGGTGAGGCTCAAACTCACAATCTTTCAAATAGAAGTCCAACCTAAATACCATTACACCATATAGTTCAATAATCTATTTCACGTACTTTCTTTTGTTTTCCTTTCAATAAAATCAATACATGGATTGCTTGTCGTCCATTTATCATTTTCCCTCTAAAAAATATACCTTAATGATTCCGACAAACCTCATCCAAAACGGATAATAGCGGGAGTACAACCACCTCATTTCATCCTCCCAAATCTCACGCACAGCGAAAATGGCGATCTCAGTAGCCAGGCTACTGCCCTCCATGCTCTCATCCGCAACCTCTTCAACTTCGAATCCAAAGCCGCCGCTCGCCTTCCTCCCCCTTCTCCGTCAAAACCCATCGGAGCTCGAAGCAGACGACGAACATTTCAAGAAGAGATTTGTTGAATGTAGGGCTGGGGTTGATGCCGCTAGTCGCCATTCCTCCTCCGCCGTCGACAGCCAGGGAAGTTGTAGTCGGGTCTTACCTCCCGCCGTCGCCCACCGACCCTTCTTTCGTCATCTTCAAAGCCGACCCCAGGGACACTCCTGCTCTTCGTGCAGGTATCATTTGCACCTGTTGTTAAATGCGCATTCTTCCGTTGCTTTACGTTTTACCTTTCTATTACTTTTTCATGTGTGAATTGAGAGAATTTCGTAGCTTCTGATTAAAGTTCTTGGCTTTATGCATTCCCCATTTTCAATGTTTGAAGCTTCTTGCAATCTTGCCCTATACTTTCTGCTAGGTTTATGTTATTAGTAGACAATAAGTTGGATGGAAGGGGCAACCCAAGCGAGTTGGCTTGGTAATCACATAGTACCAAGATTGAATTCCTATAGGAGCTGCCTATTAGGATTAGCTTTTCTATTTTGAGCTCATCAGCTATGGATTACTGGTTTACTTCCTTGTGGCCCTTTGCTGGCTAGGTCACAAGACAGGCCGGTCAGGGATGGCCTATGCCATTTACCTCTTTGTGGTGAGTTGTCTAAGGTAACAAGGTAGACATACCAGTCAGCTATGGACAACCTAGGCTGGTTTACCTCATTGTGGTCATTTGTTGACTGGGTCACAAGGTAGGTTTCACCTAGATCGCACCTTCAGGTAGCAACTTTGTGGTGAGTTGTCTAAGGTAACAAGGTAGACAGATTAGTTAGTTATGGGCAACATAGGCTGGTTTATCTCATTCTGGTCATTTGCTGGCTAGGGTCACAAGGCAAGCTTAACCTAGATCGCGACTTCAAGGCGTTGAGTTTTCCCATAAATCAAAGTAATTTTGATTGAATTAACATGGGGTGAGCTATGGGTTAGGAAGGATCAAGCTACCAAAAATTTTCACCAAAATCATTCGCAATCTGATATAGCAATATATGATTCTAATATGCGTTTTTTACTTGAGCCACGTTAGGTGGTGAAAGTTTTTTGGTCCAAACCAGTCGGGAATTGAACTCTACATGGGATGGCAAGTTATCAAGTTCTAATCTATGGTTGTGAAGGGATAGATAGAGGAAGGTGCTTAACTAAATGTTGGAAGAATAATGGAAATTATCTCATATTTAGTGTTCAGTATGAAGTGTTGTCACTCTTTTCTCTGTCCAAATGACTTGCATTCATCTTTGTGTAGAGATGTTAGTCGTCTTCTCTCTTGTCCATAGGCTTATGAAGCTCCGATTTTAGTTGGTTTCAGGAAATGTGCAGCCTTACACGTTTATGCTTCCTCCTACATGGAAGCAGACCCGTGTAGCCAACATATTGTCTGGAAATTACTGCCAACCCAAGTGTGCCGAGCCCTGGATTGAGGTGAAATTCGAGGATGAAAAGCAGGGAAAGGTGCAGGTGGTGGCCTCTCTTTGATACGCCTTACAAATAACCCAATGCCACAATCGGGACATAGGGACCCCTGAGAAGGTCATTGCTTCTCTCGGCCCTTTTGTCACTGGGAACACATTAGACCCTGATGAACTCCTCGAAAACTTCCATGAGAAGCGTGGTGATCTCACGGTATGCAACATCTAACTCTTCTCAATTCTAGTTCTTCTATATGATACTGTTTTCTGTTTTCTTCTCGTCTTGATACTGTTTTGAGGAATGCTGTGTTTCTGTTCCACTTGCAGTACTAAAATATGTCTCGACACTCCATTGCTCTGACCGGATCACACAATCTTGCCAAGGCAACAGCGAAGGGGAACACGGTTGTCTTGTTTGTGGCCAGTGCCAATGAGAAACAGTGGCAGTCATCACAGAAAATTTTAGAAGCCATCCTTGATTCCTTTCAAGTGTAGTTTCTTACCCACAAAAGACAAATTCCCTCACATTTAGGCCCCACACCCAGGCCTGACAGGCACGTAATACCATGTTGTCATGTTGTTTATAGAGAACTCACTGTTTAATCCCCTGTTGTTGTGTTACCTTAGTTTCACTGTTTTTACTTTTTGTTTTGTACTTTTGTAATAATAGCATGTATAGACATTATACTGAAACTAAATTCCTTGCCATCATCAGTGAGGATTTGTGTCATTATTGCAAAATGGATGGTTTCTATTCTGTGGTGCAGTTATAATAAGTGCTTATAATTCCAACAGGCCATATTAGGCAATTCCAGCCAAGTTGTCAGCAGTTTGACGTTCCTAGATTCCTGGTTCGGGTCTCAAGTTTGACTCCTATATAAGCTAGTAAAGCACACTTTCGAATAGCAGTTACGACTTTTTCTAAATCAAAACAATACAGTCGATATAATTTAAAACATAAAGATAAAGTTATGCAGTCATCAGCCCTAGAAGTATAGAGTTACAGATTTACATCAAATTGAGGTTAACTATTAGTATTTTGCTATCCACAAAACTGTTGCAGAAGATGAGTTAGACTGAGGGGTCACATGGCAGATCTTCCTTGCTTGGATAGATCCTAAAGGAAGACAGATCCCTTGAATGGAAGCATGCATGAATAAGTGACATACTTCAATGTCTATCAATACAATACAAATATCCGAGAGAGAGACTCTGGTACCCATCACGCTTTCACCATCAGCATCACCCATCTCTCTTGGATCAAGAGCACTGAACAACCATTGGAGGCACTGCTATCTATTCTTTGTGTGTCCATTGCTTCCAACATTTTCTTGACATTTTTGAGAGGATGCAGAAATGGGTGGACTATGAAGGATCCTTCTATTTTTCCCCTTGTAGGAGTTTGTAGTTTCTGGATGACTCGATAGACACATTCCTTGTGGAGGTAGCTGGAATTATGGCTGATCGATATATCAAATTGAAACACCTCAGTGCACATTCCGGAGCTTAACATTGGCCCTTCACATGCAAGATTGAATAATTTGTTAGGAAAAGGAAAAGAATGTATAACATAGGAAACCCTTAATCTTAAAAATTCAAAAGTTCCGTTTGCTAAACATTAGCAGTGAGAAGGTATAACATATTTAGCATCAGTTTAGATGTCAACAAAAAATGGATGAGAAAACAGCCTCCACTCAGGGATGTTTCAATTTTTCTCTACTTCAAGGGCTGTTTGGTAATGAGCTGAGATCAAGTCAATTTACATGACATTGAACTTAATAAACTTCTAGTGAAAATTTCAATCAACCAAATAAAAATGAAGAGATATTTTGCAATAAAAATTAGTTACTTACCAGCAAGGCCTTCTTGGAACCATTGCTGCAGCCTACCATCTGCCCTGTCAACATCTTATTGTCCCTATCAATAGTACCAGGACCCAGGGCTATTGGATGTTCAGCTGGACCTTGATACATGTGAGGATGTCTCTTGGCAGGGGTCAAATCTCCAGGAATTGCCAAACTAGTCTCTTCACTGCTCTTAGTTTCAGCACCTCCACGAGATGCCATGGCTTTCTCACTTGCCAGAACAGAATGAATGATCAAGTTACCATCAATTTTCACCAGCTTATCATTCCTTGGGACATACAGAGAGGCTGCAAGGGGCTCACTATCATTGCCTGAACAAACAATCTCACCATGCTCAATACTTGGATCTTCTCCTCCATTATGATCTTTTTTACCATAATGCAAATCATCACTAAAATGTTTTCCATGACCAAAACCCAGAGAGTTACTAGTTCCATTTCCAGCTAACACCATACCATGGTTCTTCTCATAAAATCCATTCCCGGCATAATTTCCACCCGTAAATGCCTCCCTCGTCCCTCCAAATCTTACATTCACCATGGGAAGCAATCCACCAAACATAAATATAAAAAACAACAAGCCAAGAAAAGTGACACTTGCAAGCTTCTTATTCTTTGCTTCTTTCTTCTTACCCTCCACTTTCTTACTAGTCTTAGACACAGACACTGCTTGTTTAGGTTTCAACTTTGGAATTGGAATTAATGGCACCTGTGACCCCTGTGGCTTTACCATGTAAGGTGGGGTGTATGGCATCCACGGATACATAACTGGGGGATACATTCCAGGGTGGTGCCATACCAACGCCACTCCCAGCCATCTGCTGCCTCAAGCTAGCATTTTCAGCCATTGCATATGATATCTTAGCATTCAACTCTTGGATAGTTGAATGCATTGTCCTAACCTTACCTCTAACTCCTCAACATAATGTTTCTTCCTTTGCCTCGAAGCTGAGCACTCTCCCTATTTCTCAATAACCTAGCATTCTTCTTGTCTTCCTCTTCACTAATGACATTACTAGTATTGGTATCAGTATTCTCCATATTACTAATGTCAATAGATTTTCTACATTTACTCATCCTCAACTTTACATTATTAGATTCTCCATCTTCCTTTTTCCTCTTCAAAACAGAGTGACTGTAATTGTAAATGTTGTTATTCGTTCCCTCCCAATTTGAAATTGTGATCAACCACACCATTTTTAATTGAATTTCCTTCAAAGCCTGGGGAAGAGTTTACCGATTGATTCGAGCCTTTGGACAGAGAATTCGGAGCTGCAGAGACATTGGAGCCGCAATTACCTGAGCTTTGAGACTCTGGAGAAGGGCAACTGAGAACCCTAGCATGACTGCTGCCACAATTTCCATTTCCAGACTCCTGAGAATCCTGATTACAACCATTTGACTCCGGCGACAGCGTGTTTAGGTTGCCGGAGAGATCTCCGTCAATTGGGAGCGATTCAAATAATTCCAAATCTAAAACCCTAGAACCACTCAAGCTCAGCTCCGGTTGCAAGTAGCAAGCAGGGTCCACCTGGGCCGCGTCATGCTGATCAACGGAACCGGGTAGGAATTGGGGTCGAGGAAACTATCAACGTCAGAGGGGAGATCGAAATCGTAATCGTCGAACGAGAAGTCGACATCATCGATCAAGGTTTCTTCGATCTGGAACAAGTAATCGGGGTCCATAGGCGGAAATGGGAGGGGGTCCCCCAAGTCATCCAATGTTGTGTATGAAATTTCACCTCGATCAATTTCACACTCAAGACAGTCTCTGGGCACTCTTGATCGGGCGAGACGCCCAGAAGTATGTACATCAAGCCAGGATTAAAGCCTGCCAATTGTAGATTCGTGCCTATAAATGCTGATAACATTAATAAGTAATTCCTGTAGGCGTACGGAAAGATAACGTCGAGTGAGATACACTTCTCTCTTAATCCAGCAGTATCAAACCAAAAACAATGAAATACATTCCCAAGGCATTATTACATATACTTCCGCAGAATAGGTAAGGGAAAGATAAAATTGCAATGACATATACAACGTAAGGGTGTTACCGTCTACGACACAGAGCAGAAGGACGGCTTCTATCTCACGCGATAAAAAAAGGATAAACGTGAGCAGTTTAATATAAAGAAAGATTAATAACAGACAGGAAATGGATTTACCCTCCTTATTGTTTTACTTTGACTCAACGCTTGCTCATTATATTGAACTCCGGTATCTTCCTGAACCTCATCTATTCTATTCTTCGCTCAGATCCACCAATTACAAAAATCGTCTACGCGGTTAGAGAGTCAACATTCTGCTACCATATCCATGGACAGGAAGAAACTAAAATACTCTTGTGGCATCAATTGGTGCCTAGTCGACAAGTATATTCAGGCTTCCATCAACACCTATTTTGAGGGCCGCTAAAATATGCTTTTAGTGTTAGTGTTAAAAGGACACTCCCCACACGATGGACTCCAAAAAATGAAATGTGTATCGCGAGAGATCTTATCTATACTGAGTGTTTTACTTAATTTATATTGGCTTTGTCATAGCATCTTTCATGCGATCAGAGTGCAAGGGATTATCGGATGATATAAAACCACCGTCGATTTATTAATCTATCAAACACCTGCAAGTTTGATCTTATAGGAGTAAATAAATTCAGGATTCAAATTTTACTCTTCATGAGCAACATCACAACGGTATCGTGTTCAATTTGATGCAATCTAGAACAAATGTAAGCCTATAAAGCCTTTTCTTATATCCATGATAGTGATTTTAGTATTACTTCATTTTTTGTTATTAGTTCATCGATTCTGGAATCTGTATTCACGATTAGAGAAGTCTAATTATTAAAATTTTAACTCTAGGTTAATTTGATGATTTCTGGTAATTTTCTATTATTTACATATACTCGATCATTACTGGATATTTTATCATGGCTTTTTCTTATACAATTATTCGGAATTTTTTACTAAGAAATATATAGTATATAATAGAATTTACCTATGTGATGACAAATTAATGCAGTTCAATCTCATTGATATCATGAAGTTATTCTTAATCCACTTTAAGGACACATATACCCTGTCTTACCATGTTGACCTTGATGCATTTTCTAGAATCCCACAGATGCACTCTTGTTGATTCTCTGTTGCCAAATAATAATTAATCACATGTCTATATGAGTTCTAATATATAAGATCCATGAGGAATATTATAACCCCATATCTAATCTAATAGGAGTATATAGTCCAAATCTAGTCACTCATCTCACATATTCTACCCAAACCTGGTCAAAAATATTACCCAGATTCATGGAAGCTAACCTATTATATATTATGTAAAACTCTATCAAATATATACATTAATTCACATATAAACCAATATTGAATCTAAAACAGACTCAAGTATAAAGATAAGTACCACCATGAAAATGAAATGGAGTAGTCAAAAAAATTATCCATAATTGCTGATACCTTGAAATAGGGTACTCAAGTGTTGTATCCACATGTGTGGTGATAGCAGAAGAGAGTGCGAGAAGTAGTATAATAAATACTTAGAAAATCATTAGAGTTAGTACACAATTACTCTTGAAGGATGAACATAAAGATATATATTATGCCATACCATGTTTATAAATATGGTTCGACACTGATGCTATATCATGTCTCACAGTAGTTCTATTGAGAGCGCTTCTCACCAGTGTAATTAAACAGTCAATAATCATTTTAGCTTATTCACTTGCGTCTGTAAAATAAATTAAATATATATAAGCTCATAAATAACTTATGAAGTAAAGGAAAGAAAGAACAATAAGAGACAGTCTAAGAAATGGGATTACATGACAAACATGGTCAGGCGCGCTAAGTACGTGCACTTAACCCGACCCTAGCATATCTTGAAGCTTGTGGCCAATATCAGCAAGATATGAAGGACTCCGGCGGTGGAGCGACGGACCCAAAGAGGGCTCTTTTAAGGTCGCTGTGCTATTTACACAACGGGCCGCTTTTTTGACACATCGCACCACGCCACCGCCCTAAGCTCTAAACGAGGAGCTTTGAGGCAAGGGGGAGCGAGTGGCGCACCTAGTAGTTGCTAGTGCCAGACGGCGTGTGTGTATATTTATATCAATTTTTTACTAATACTATAAACAGATGTATGATCAAGAAGTGCGTTATTTAATACTAAAGGTTTCATCTATCAGTAAATGCAGGAAGACACATTAATGATAAAGTGTATCAAAGTCATAAAGGGCAAGAATTATTATTATAGCATTTCATTCATAAATAAAAACATGCCCCAAATGTTATTCGAGCATAAGTTCAAAAGAATCTTAGTGGTTCATAATTGTTCTCTTTTCAATATTATATAGAAATTATCAGAATTTAAAGGAGGATAGCCATGGACAAAACTCTAAATATTATAGATTTTAATTAAATACCTGTATCTTATATGCTTCATCAATGTAGGTTAGTATCTGTTAATACTGAACAAATACTAAATAAGACATTATCATATTATGAAAAGGCACTAGTCTTATAAAGTCAACTAATTTATACTTCTAAAAAATTAAGAACTCAGAATGCATACAAGGTTATATTAGCCACACTACCTTAGTAATTACCTACACACTTGTCACTGATAAAATATAGACGTGAGCTAGAAATAAAAAACAATAAATCGAATATTATATTGCCATCCCATATGGACCATATAACATGAATATCACATATTTCATTAATCGGCTGGAATTCGGTTATCGATTATCGACTTTTCTAGGTTATAACTATACTTATCACTTTATTAGGTGTCATTGTTGTCACTGTTGTGTTATGTGATGAACATAATTTATTGTTATATTTTCTTATATATAATAGTGTTTTAAGTAGATAGCAATTAAGTTATTTAAACTAATAGTCCACATTAAAGTTGTAGATTTAATAGGACATAATCAACACTATATATATAGTACTTAATATATATATATATATATATATATATATATAGTATATGCATACATGGTATGTTACATAAATACACGATTTTGGCAAGTGGCAGCTCATTCAACAGTGAAAATAGCAGCTGCTAGTTCATAACATTAAAAAAAATAAAAAGAAGTCTTACTTTTTTTCTACTGAAGGGACTTTAAGAACTTTCTTGTTAACACCCCGCTTTCTGCAAGAGATAGGAAATGCAACGTGTCACCTGTTAAGCTAGCTCAACATTCAATAGAATGAAATTGAGTGAAAAGACCAAGGTTTTTACAATATTTTCAGGACAAAATAAAAAAAATATAGAACATGCTCAGAATATATATATAATATATATATATATATATATATATATATATATATATATATATATATATATATATAGCTTTCCTCAGAAAAGTTGAAATAACTTTAAAATGAAATACATCCTAGTGAAACCTTATTTGCAACTGCATACTTCAAGAAGATCATTTTAGAAGTGAATCGAACTTACAAGTCTCGCACAGTTTGATCAAAGGCCTTCTTCATTCTGACCTTATATTATCTGGTCAGTGGTCACTCCAAAGAAGATCCCTTTAAATAATGTGCTACTGAAAAACAAAAGAAAAGAAAAGCATATATTACTTTAAATCATTTGTACTGAAAAGACATTATACCAATTTTTTGTTCAGACTTTGCATCATGAGAAATTATAACATCAGTGAAAAACTTGCCAAAGTATCAACCACACTGCAAGGCTTAGTGACGAAAACAGACAAATATAAAGGCATCTAAATTCTATGCTTATGATTTTTTTTTATGGAGGATGGGGTTTCTGAACTTGCTAATTTGGGTCTAGGAGGCGGGAGGCCCCACTCAGCAAGTTAGCTACTAACTTGATTATGTTGGTGCATTCAAAGAAGAGTAGC
>VALG01008890.1:13194-25736 GCA_009835305.1 Ipomoea purpurea | reverse complement strand
TGAAGATTTGTGTGATGTGCGTGATTTGTAAATTCTTGGTTGGGATATGGGTACAGTGCTCTGAAAGTTGGGGTTTGATTAGAAATCTAGAGTTTTTGGTAAATTTTTTGTGATGATCATTACCAACTAGTGAAGTATTCTGTGGGATTTGCTAGAGTTTTCAATTTTCAATGGCTGAAAATGAAGAATGTTTATCTATGCTTTTTTATTTTGATTCTGTAATACTGGCCTACTCATACTGAAGGTATTCTGGGGATTTGCATAGTTTGATACCATGTAGAATCTATCTGATCCGCTTATTTTCATCATTCATATATTGGTAGAATCATCAGCTAGATGATTATTAACTTGTTTCAAGTATAATAGTTTTAAATTTGTTATGTAATTTCTTGTATTGTTGAAGCAATTTTAAGAGTGTCTTATTCGAATCACAATCTTCTTGGGTTGTTTAAGGCTGTATTTAAAATCGATTCGAGAGTGTTTTAGACCTTATTAACTGGCTTTCAGGGCCACCTTGCCTCTCAAGTCTCAAACTCCTTCTCTTCATAATCTTCTAAAATGTTTCATATTAGTGTAATGCTATACGCCTATACTTGATGGTGAATAATTTGGAGAGTCCTTCAGTTTATGTTACTGATTGAATTTGATAATCACATTATTATCAATTCAGAGAGTAGGCAATGAATAAGCGCTTGTGTTGACATGTAAATTATATTGAGTGTTGATATTATACATCATAGTAAATGAGTTGTTGGCAATTGCTTTTAAGGTGTTCTTACCCACTATTCTTGAGATAAAATTTGAAACTATATCTTTATAAGGTATTACTTTTGTTGTGACCAAGTGTTAAACTTGTTACCTGTAGGTCTTGGGTTCAAAATTAAATGAAAGAAATGTGTGATTTTCTCTCACAATGGTTCAGAGCATCTCAATCAAAGTTAGGCTGGTGCATCTTAACTCCTCCCAATTATGCAGGGATCACACTAGGTCATACCTAGGTGAATATGGGATTGCCTAATGGCCTTAGATCTAAATTTGTTCCCAAAAGGTGTGATCTGAATCTTCACTAGGGAGTGTCACATATAATGGGTGTGCTTTCAATCCTTTTTCCCCTTGCCCTTTTTAAAAGGCTGTTTCTCTGTTTTAGATGAACGTGGTGTTGCAGTCAGTCCAGTTTGTCACTTATCGTTTTAGAAGATTTGTAATTAGAAATTGCTCAAAAGGTTGTAATAACTAATAATGACTCCAAAGACTTGGAGAAATAAAATGGAAGGTTAAGACTAAAGAGTGAGGGAGATGGAACAATTTTGTATGTGCCATTTCTCTGATGCCTTTATTATAGTAATTATCTTGTGCTGCATAAACGTTTTCTTAGTCTCTGATAAGCATGAGCACCCTTGGGTACTGATATTCTTCTGTTTGTTTGCTTCAACAGCCATCCGTTCAGATACAGGCGAAGAATGAGGGTGTTCTCAGGTTGTGTTTGCCGAATAACTGCTTTTGATTGTTCAAAACTTTGCACTGCCCTGGCACCTTATACCATATGTTAGTGAGTGCATCACATATTTTCAGTAATAATTAGAGCTGCAGAAGCAGCAGAACTTTGATATTCTGCTCAGAGACACAAATGTAACATTCCTCCCCACCACATTTTGTTGTTGGATTGCTTTCTGGTTAAAATGATGCAATTTCAAAAGGTTTGATTGTAGTTTTGTTTTTCTTGCGGGAATAAAATAATCATAATATTCAGCTTTCAATGAAATATTATTCTCCAGCATAAAAAACAGACCATATTCCATAGATATTAAAGTAAATAATGATAATAAGCATGAGCTCCACAACCAGTTGGAAAGTTCCGGCGACTGTTATCCCCGTCAACACACATGGCCGACGCAGGCACCAAAATCTGGCCGCCGACCAATGACGTTAGCCTCTTCCAATTCAAGTTTACAATTAACTGTTTATGACATTATTCGATACAAAATTTCTCTTCCAATCAAGTTTACAATTAACTGTTTATGACATTATTCGATACAAAATTTCACTGAACTACTATTCAGTTTTTCATGTCATGTATAGTGGTTGAAGAATGCTTTTGAACATTCGAGATTCACTAACTTCTTATGGGGCTACTCCTACCCCAGTAAGTTGTTCCCAAGGTTGCCCAACCCGAAAGGTCCGATAGTCTGGGAGCCTTCGTATCCTGATCTGACAAAGTATCTAGAAGAATGTAAATTATGGTACTTAGCTGAACACTGAGCCGTCCGGCAGGCTAAATTGGTAAGACAATTTGACAGTTATAAACAACATAGACTAGTGTAATCAATATAAGATTCATTAACTTCATTTAAGTATTCTATTTATTGAATTAACATTTAATGTTGTATTTAATGAAAATCAAAATCTTTCTTCTTACTTATAAATTTAAAGTACTATTTAAAAATAATCAAAACTTTATTAAAAAAATTTGATTTGATGCTGTAAAAGAGTAAATCCAGTCATTTTATGTATTGATTGATTGATAGTGTTAAAAACAATGTGTCAATTATTATAGAACTAAACTAAAGTATTCGGTTTTCAAAAAAAAAAAAAAAAAAAAAGAGTAAAGTATTCAGTTATGAAAATTGCGGAAAACGGCGAGAGAGAGTGTTTTTTGACCACCGCAGCAGCGTCTCCAACTGCACCCCACCACCATTGCTTAGCTGGGTTGGCCAACCCAACAAACCCACTCTCTCTCTCTCTGTATATTTGTTTGTTCAATCAACCCGCCAACTAATTCGGGATCGTCTACTTCTCTTCTTCTTCTTCTTCTTCTCCTATTCCAATCATTAATGGCTGCACTTCCTCTCTCAGTCTCACCTCCGCAGCCTCCTCTCGCGCCGCAGATCTAACCAACTCGATTGCAGCAGCATTCTGTCGTCGTCAATCGCGCATTCAGCCCTAGTACTTCGCCGCATTAGCAAATCAGTTGCCGATTGACTGATTTGGCGTTCATGGCTAACACCACCTTGAAGTCTTCTCGGTCAAGGAACCACGCGTCGGGGATGCCGGCAAAAGGGAGCAGTAGGGATGCTGGAACCAACCTCGAGGAGAATCTCAACATCTTCAAATCCGATAGTTTCGACGCCGATGTTTATGTGCAGTCCAAGTGTCACTCCTTGAATGAAAAGGTCGTCTAATTTTCATTAATTTTTGTCCTAACTTGGTTGCTTTCTTTGTTTCATCAAATCAAATGTAGTATTACCGTTTTATTTTTACAAAGCTTAGTACTTCGATTCAAGGCTTGCTAAAATATACTCTACGTGTTATAAGGAGAAACCTTGATTTTGTGTGGTTTAGGCAATGCTGCTCATTCTCTGTTAACCTCCAATTGCCAATTGGTTTTCTGTATGATGCTCCTGTACTAACATATTCCATGTTTCTGAGGTTATTTAAATTTTAAATAGTCTCTGATTTTGACCTGCTTATCAATACAGAATCAATAGACAGCAAACTGATGATTACCAAGTCATTATTCTTTTGACAAAATGGAAATTTGTTAGACCAACGCCATTCGCTCTACTTAATGCACTTGTATTTCTTGAATTATTAGTTTTAGGATAGATACACCCCAGGCATTTTGTTATGTCAGGCTAGTATGTGAGAGGTGCCTTTTTTTGGAGGTCAAGGATAAATGTCTTTTTATTTTTTCTTAAGGGAAATTAATCTAAATGATCTTTGGCTTACCAACTATTAATTAATTTGTTAACAAGAAATGCACCGATTGTACAAGATTCAGGCCAGATTTAAATTGCTACGATATTTAAAATGTTCAAATTCATGGGGTGACCATTACGTATAGCTTTTAGTATTGATCTGGAAAGAGAGAAGTTAAAATGGTCTAATGTGATTTGTATTATAGGGAGAGTATGCCTTTGTACACACGTTGCTTTGGTCCTTTGTGGATCAATTAAGTATATGCTTGTAGATGTTGATTGAATGGTCAATCTTTCAACCTTTAGTTGGTTTATCTGCTCTGTAACTGTACATGTGGATAACATTATCATAATCTGTTTGCTTCTAGAGCACATTATATGTGAATTGCAGATCTATTTTATTTCCGTTTTTATCATATGGCAACAAAATAAGTTAAACTTGCCTTTTAGGCTGTAAGCAAGCAAAGAGGTTCAGCAAGTTCTGTTTGATTCTGCTCGGCCTTTCTTTCTCTGATCAATTTAATTTCAGTGTAATTCCTATATAATGATACCTGAAATTGGGGTTAGTATGTTCATAGTAAGTGAAGGGATATTTTTTCATGGCATGCTAAGAAAATCTATCTATCCGATTGTGTACTTATTTTGATACCAGGATGTATTACTGTTTTCAGGAGATTAGGCAATTATGTTCGAATCTTATGGATCTGAAAAAAGTCTCTGCTGAGGAGTTGCGCCGAAGTGTCTATGCTAACTACACTGCTTTCATTCGGTGAGTCATTTTTTTAGCTGTTTTCACCTCTGGTTTCCTTAACCTCCTTTTGGGTGGAAATGAAATAGTATACACCTGCATGTAGAAGACATGAGATACACAATCTGGCTCAGTAAAGACCTCATTTTGGACATTTCTACTCATCACAAACCCTGTTCTGGGGTAATAAACAATTGACTTATTATTAGTTTAGGTGTTGGTGAAGATCGTGGTAATGCATTATGAAATTGAATGGGGAAATACAATAGCGTCCTCGGATTAGGACTAAGTTGCATTGAGCTACCATGCATCTGGCATATGCAAAAAGGGCACTTAATTTACTTTTACCCTCACTGTTACAATTATTTCCTGGTAATTCTGACGGACATTCTTTTTCTGCTTCTATTTCTTTGTCCAATTTGCAATTGCAGGACATCAAAAGAAATTTCGGATTTGGAGGGTGAGCTTTCATCGATTAGAAGCTTGTTATCCACTCAGGCCACTTTAGTCCATAATTTAGCTGAAGGTGTTCATATTGATTCTTTGTCTGATTCTTTCCTGATTCTGCCACCAATAGCAGTTCCAATGGTGAAATAAGTGAACCTTCAGATATAGAGAACTGGTTAACTGAGTTTCTGATCACCTGGATGTTTTATTAGCTGAGAGAAGAGTAGATGAAGCCTTATCCAGCCTTGATGAAGGAGAACGCATAGCTTCTGAAGCTAAAGAAAATAACACACTAACTCCTGCCCTGCTTTTAATGCTACAAAATGCCATTACTGAATCTAGGCAAAGATTAGCTGATCAGCTTGCTGATATTGCTTGCCAACCATCTACTCGTGGTGTTGAGCTTCGTGCTGCTATTTCAGCTCTTAAGAAGCTTGGCGATGGTCCTCGTGCTCATAGTTTATTGCTCAATGCACATTCTCAGAGATACCAGTACAATATGCAAAGTTTTCGTCCATCAAGCACATCATATGGAGGAGCATATACTGCAGCACTCTCACAGCTGGTATTCTCTGCTATTGTCAAGCAGCCACTGATTCATTGGCTATTTTTGGAAATGAGCCATCTTACACATCCGAGCTCGTAATGTGGGCTACTAAGCATGCAGAGGTTTTGCTCTTCTTGTTAAAAGACATGCACTAACTTCATCTGCAGCTGCTGGAGGCTTTGAGGGCTTGCTGCAGAGTGTGTCCAAATGCTTTAGGACACTGTCAATTGTTGGAAGCTCGTGGTCTTGCACTTTGCCCGTGCTTCTGAAGCTTTTTAACCTAGTGTTGAACAAGCACTGGATGCCAATATAAAACGCATTGAAGAGAGTACTGCTGCTTTAGCAGCAGCTGATGATTGGGAACTTAATTATCCTCCAACTTCCATACGTCAATCTGCTGCATATCAGTATAAACTTTCAATTAGTGCTCATCGGTTCAATTTAATGGTTCAGGTAAATGCTTTTCCTCTTTATTGCCTAAGAAAAGAAACAAGATGAAAAAAGGAAACAAATAACTATAAAAGGAGGCTAAGTTACACTTTCCTTCCCCATTGTTTCTTGTATTCCTTTCATTTCAATCAAAACCTTGTAGAGTTTTCATATTTATAGTGTTAGGATATTGATAGACATCTCTGGATTTCAAATAAAGTCTGCCTTCCCTCTACCATATTGTTTATTAGCATGTAGCTATAATGTTATATGTTTCCGACTTTTTCTATGTAGTGTTCTTTGACTTAATTATTATTCTGCAATAATTATACTTTTTATACTAAAATGCTGCTATGCTTCCTTTTGACTGTCCACTCAAAAAAAGAAAAAGAAATGAAATGCATGGATACATGCTTTATTACTATAACTATAATCATATGTTGAAAGTCAGATCTTATTTGGTTTTGCTTCATTTACTAATATCATGTTTGTTAACATAGTGGCATAACTGGGAGGTTGTTACTACTTTTGAGATTTCGTGTAGATGTATGCTGCTAGTACTTGCAATACATTTGGAGATATGTGGTTGAATCTATTACTCTAATTGCTTGTGCAGGATTTCTTTGAGGACGTTTGGGACCCTTGCTAAGTATGCAGTTGGGTGGAAAAGCTTTGGAAGGTTTGTTTTCAGGTCTTCAACTCTTATGTTAATACACTAATAAAAGCATTACTGGTTCTTTGGAAGAAGAGGTGAGCATTGAAGGTTCAGGTATAAAATTGTCCGAATGGCTGAGACTGAAGCTCAGCAAATTGCTTTACTTGCAAATGCATCATTACTAGCAGACGAGCTATTGCCCACGTGCTGCCATGAAGCTTTCCTTCAATCAGGGTAATCACAAGGATGAACCTCAACGAAGATCTGATAGGCAAACCCGACATCCTGAGCAAAGAGAATGGAAAAGGCGTCTTGTTAGTACTATTGACAGATTAAAAGATAGTTTTTGTGCAACAACATGCACTGGATCTTATTTTTACTGAGGAAGGAGACAGCCATCTTACTGCGGATATGTATATAAACATGGATTGGTAATGCAGATGAGATGGAATGGTTCCCTTCTTATATATTCCAGGTATATCTTTTATCCCATTTTATCATAAACTTTAATTTAACCATTGTTTTTTATTATTATTATTATTATTATTATTATTATTATTGGGCCACTTAAGAGATAGTGATCTTTTTATTGTGGTTCTCTTTATAAGTTTGTACCCTAATACATGAAAAGAGAAGCATTTGATTGACTTCATATGATTGATCATGATACCATCAGGAACTCTATGTAAAACTCAACAGAATTTGCAGCCATAGCCGTAGATATGTTCGTGGGCCGGGAAAGATTTGCAACATTGTTGTTGATGAGGCTCACTGAAACTGTCATCTTATGGCTTTCACAAGACCAGAGTTTTTTTGGGATGATATTGAGGAAGGACCGAGGCCTTTAGGTCCTCTTGGTCTTCAGCAGGTTTACATATTCATATTCACATTAATTATCTAAAACTTTTATACAATGCTGGCTCAGGAGCTGTATGTTAATACTTGTTCAACTTTGTGGCAGTTGTATATGGATATGACATTTGTCCCCAGATGCTTTGCTTCACAAGGCCGCTACTTATCTAGGAATTTTGCTCCGTGTTGTCAATGATATCATATCTAAAGCAAATGTCTGCATTTTCTGCAACTGGGATGGATCCCCATACAGGTATGCAAATTACTTTATCTATTAACCCATCCATTTGGTTAATTCTTTTTATGTTTCGGTTTGGGGTATCACACATCTTTGAACCTTCCATGTTTCCTCAACCTTCCAAGGTTAAGCTGATTGATGAAATGATACTAAAAACTAAAACTTTAAAATAGTTTTGGAGTTGAATGGTAATGAAAAAAGTTTTAACTATAGTAGCATTATCAAAATTAGTAATCAGTTGCAATCCCTTTGATCTTTGTGACAATCGTATTCAGTCCTCCCGTTAGAATGCATAATTATATTATTAAATTTATTTTAAAAAATTGTAAAACAAGAAGCCTTGAAAAGCTTTATCTCATAAAGAATTTGAGCTGCATCAAATGTGTTTAAAAAATCATGGATTTTGTTACTGCAAGGTTTTCTCGAGTAACTTTTTTTATGACCTCCAGAGTCCTATTCCTAGTTGCATTGCCATATTCACTTAAATCCATCTCCTTAAAAGTAAAATCTAAATAATTAGTCGGCGTGACAGACTGACAGTTGAACCATAGAATGTATGAGAGATAAAAGTTCAGCAGCCATGCATGCTTTTTTTTTTTAATCCTCATATTCAATGTTTTGTTTGCATAGTATTTTAGAAACCAGTGAAATTTGGCCTCACATCGCAACAGGGGGGGTAGTGCTAAGACGACCAAAATTAGTCTTCCTCCCGCGAATGTATCTAATGGCTAAGTACATGTATGAGTTCACAGATGTATTAACATTGAAATGTTTTGCAGTGTGCTTGCCAGAGGACGAGTGGTTCAGGGCGAGGTGTGCCAGGATGCAATGGAATAAGCTGAGTGAAAGCCCTAAAGCTGCAATGGGGAACGGATTTGACAGCCCGACCTGCTTCTGTCTCAGCTCAATCAGTATCTTCTGTTAGATCCCCCACCGGGATTATTGAGGAATATATAATAATAGATTAATGATGTTTACACCAATTGTAACAGTATCT
Organism: Ipomoea purpurea; assembly: GCA_009835305.1. Classification (NCBI taxonomy): domain Eukaryota; kingdom Viridiplantae; phylum Streptophyta; class Magnoliopsida; order Solanales; family Convolvulaceae; genus Ipomoea; species Ipomoea purpurea. The sequence goes on along the minus strand of VALG01008890.1, from coordinate 17,128 downwards.
TTTCGATTACTTAGATTAACCCATTTCTTGGTTCTCCATTAATAGAAACTCCAATACCTTTCTCAGCTTCTCTATTCTTTTGTTCTTATTTTTTCCCTTAAAAGTAGGGATGCATTCAATGATATTTTAATTTTTTTTTTTCTTTCTAGAAGAAAATTTTCCCATATTTTTGGTCATTTTGAATTCGGGGAAAAAAAATTATTTGGTAGGATTGCCAGGCGACGGCTGCGTTTGGCATTGTAATTGGCTATAACTGGTTGGGAATGTTAGTCTCGGCCAGACGTTAGCTGATCTAGAGGCGCATACTCCTCCGATCCTGCGGACCGCAAGTATAGAATGCTCTAGACAGGCTGGTGTGCAATTGGAAGTCGATCGACCTATGGTCTAGATAGGGAGATAACGCGCGAAGTAGGCGCGCAGTGAAAGATTGAAGACATTAGTAAAGAGGGGGTGTTGCGGAATGTAAGGTATTGACTTGCCGTACATTTTCGAGAGAAACCGTGTAGTGCTACTGGAAAATGCGAGTAGTACGTATAAACAAGAACAGAATTAAGACCAAACAAACCACCGACGTCGGGAAAAGGAGACGCTAGGAGAGGAAGGAAAGGCAGAAAGAATCATTACACATAAAAAACGGAGCGAACTGTGACTAGAAGGCGCCAAGGCTGGACGGACCGAGTGATTACGAAAGACTTTGGCGCTTTGGAGGGTAGAAACGCGGAACTGTGATCATTTCGCAAATGCATGGAGAAAGCAGGCCATAGTATTGTTTACTGATGGCAAGGTAAGAAAGAGCAAAGAGATGCGAGCCAAGAAGACAAACGAGCTGTCGGAAAAGCGAGGGTAAGGAGAGGTGTGACTCGACTATACAGGAGGGGGGGGTACGGGGGGTAACGAGTATGCATCCCATTCCGGTGAAAAACAGGAGGGAAGTGCAAGATAAGAGGCTCGGATTGAAGGTCGGAGCAAAACCACGGACGAAAACGGCTTAACAACAATGTCTCAAGGTAAAAAGGGCCAGCATGGCGCGCATGAATATCGGGACTCACAGATGCTGGATCTCACGCGGGATCAATCCTTCTCTACTACAAGGGATAGTGCGAAAGAAAATAGTATAATGAACAACCGAGTTACGACCTTTCCAAGCGGCTAAGCACGATATTCATGATTAAAAAATATAAAAGCAGGATAAAAAATACATTTGAGCTGTACCAATGAAAGTAAAATGTTCACAACACATTATAGACCCATAAAATAACTAGGTGTGGGGAAAGGCTAAAATCGATACAGGTATGTACCTAGTAGCATTCTAACTCACTACCTCAATTCAACACAAAGCACCCATGGCTACTTATATTGGCATCCATAATTCCTGAACCTGTTATCAACACAACAGTGTGCATACTATCCAAAATTCAGGTTCATCACAGTAATGGGGTCTTGCAATATAATTAATCATAGGGAAGTAACAATTATCAAAGATTATTACTTCAACACACACTCTTTAACTCAAAACAGGCAGCAATCAATACCGAAAGCACCATTAATCCACAGTTAATGTTAGCAAAAAGGAAGATGTTGGGGGCAACTCCACCCAAGTTGATTAAGTTGTTGACTAGGTAACCACAAGGTTACAATTCGACTCCCAACGGGAGCGGCCTATTGGCTTTTTGGTTTGAGCCAGCAACCTAAGTTGGTTTACCTCCTTGTGGTTCTTTGCCGGCTAAGATTACAAGTCGAGGTTTACCCAATGTACACTCTCACCAAAAAAAAAAAAAGAGGATGTTAACCACCCAAAATAATATCCCAGTTTCTTCACTAACAGTAAGTATCCATATCCAGGTTTAATAACTAACTAGTATAAAAAAAAAAAAGTTGTACATCAGTTACTGTAACTCCACCACGGGAAAGCATTTGTTGCTTAGTCAGACGTGACTGAAGAGGAAAATAAGCATCAACTATATAACATAGTATATGAGTATATCTTAGCTATGCCCCCCAAAAGAGATCAGGCAATCTTCAGTCAAAAAATAAAAACAAAAACTCCCAAAGACAAGCTTAAAAGAGCTCCAAGTCAAAATGCTACATTCCACCAAAATTCCATCATCTAGAGAAATTTAATATTACCTGACAGAAGACTTTGCATCCCTGACTCGGATGGAGGTTGCATTAGTTTGTAAAAAGTCCCTGCAAAAATGAACATGGACTGGATTTTCGAAGATTCTTTGAAGACCTGGACACGGGTGTTCTATAAGATTGAATTGATGGGGGGTTAATGGACCAAACTATAATGAACCTATGATGGTAGAAATGTATGATCTCCATTCGGTAATCATGACCATAATGTAGGTATCTAGATAATAGCTAATCATGATCATGATGTAGATGATAATTTTCTCATTAATCATGATAGAAATAGCATGAAAACTCTAGTGGTAAACAAGATCATGATATAGGTTTCTAGTCAATTAGTACCATGATATGTTAATGACATTGATGTAGGATCAAGCTTTGTGGAATGGCATATTTTCTAGTTGCCTAAATAAACTAAAAATGGACAATAAAAATGGTATGAAAGACATCAATACATCTAACAAAGGAAGCATTCATGACATCTTAGGTAAATATGGCATAGTGCAAAGTCAAATCACATAATTTCTACACTAAAAATTACATGCATCCTTAATATAATATGTTGCAAAAACATGAACCAATGAAGTTGGCTTTTCTTGCCATGCCACTGCTTCAAATGCATGCCCTGGGTAAACTATAGGATGGTCCAAGAATATGTTCATGATGCAACAGTTTGCATTCATTCACATGAGAAGAGATGCTAATGCTGATGACTTGATGATTACATGGATGCATGCAACAGCTGTCCATGATGCATCCTAGCATGTAAGGATTTGTATTTGTCAGAGCATAGAGAACAGAATACATCCCCTTCCAGCTACTGGTAGGTCATAGGTGGTGGAGCTCCATTTGCAGCAGGGGAAATGTGATTGAAATCTTCCTTTTTCCAAAATGGATTCTTTTGAATATGTAGACCTTGATGTTAAGGCAAACCTCACGGGCGTCATGTAAAAAACATTTGTAAAAGAACATGTTATTATTGACAATATGCTACATGAGGCATTACCAAAGATAGCCTTATAGTTTTCTCCCTTATCCTTAAACCACTGGTAACAAGCCTTATATATCAGCATGCCTATTGAGATGCTACCTTATAATATTGAATCCATCCCCTTTTCAGTGGTCAAAAGGACACTTTTTTGGGCAGTCAATTTGGACTAAATTTGGGATTGAAATAAATCTACATATCACAAAAAGTAAATGAAAAATATTACCTGTTTGGATAATCAAAATTTGGAAATGTATCCAACAGAACATATTCAACAATTTAGTGTATCGGTTGACACTTCAATAAAAAAAAATTAATAAAATAAATGGGAAAGAAGAGGGTATCATATATAACTAAGAGTGTGTGCCTTTCAAATTTACCCCCTTTAAGTGTGATGGTTTCTTGACCAAAAACAATGCAAGAAGAGAGATCAGGATAGGAAAAAAAGGAAACTAAAAAGCTGCCCTAATTCTCAGTGTGAATTTTGCTTAAATAAAGAGTGGACATGATACAGAATATAACAAAGAGATCAAATTAACAGAATAATTGCCAACAAAAGCCATAGGTAAGAAATATTGTGAATGTCTTTGAAAAAAACAACTTAAAACTCAAGTTCTAAGATGTCTCAAATGGAGAAAGGATATTGATCCGCATGCCAACAGCACCAGAACTAGGTATAACAGCACCCCTGCAAGGTATGGTGCACATTGGTGGCACTCTGCACATCCTGCAAAATGATGTGACTTCAAATAACAACATTAGATAACAGAAGCTGCATACAGATTAATAGAGCAAGCATCTGAAAGAAACTTC
>VALG01008890.1:0-12754 GCA_009835305.1 Ipomoea purpurea | reverse complement strand
GCATAGGAGCAGGAACAGGCATTGGCACAGGAGGAACATGTAACCAGTATATGGATCATATGTTGAGGTGGTGGGTCATGTACCTGAGCCATATCACTAATCAGGTCCATATTACAAGTATGACAACAAGTCATCCGTGTGACTTAAATTTAGTGCAGTTCAATTAAGTTGCAGGAGATAGTTCTGCAATTTTTGTGAGAAAGGAGTACTCTTACGCAGGTGGCCCCAAGCTGGTGCAGGAGGGGGGTGAAAAGGAGAGGGGCTAGAGTACCCAGTATGTGTATAATCACCGCCAGTCCGCATCCGTTTGCTCTGGTCATAAGCATTTGAAATCAGCAAACAATTCCTGCACGTAAATGATAATTAGCACATTGCCAGTATTATACATCATTCAAGAAATTAAGAATTAAAAAAAAAAAAAATCTAGCACAAATAGTGAATCCCAGTGTTGATCAAGTAATTGTCACTACAATACACTATAGATTTCATGCCATTTGCTTTTACTATACAAAATGTGACACATTCCATTGAATTACAATTCTAATATTTCAGATTTCCAGGGTAATGAATATGCATCTCTAACCATGTATACTAATACAATTAATCTATCTGCAATGAGAATCCTTCTCTCAACAGCATAACATAGTGTGCATAAATGACAACTATAAATTTTCCTAGCACAATAAGTACTTCACTTTTTCCAGCTATGTTATTGTGTGCCTTATTCCACAGATGGCATGAATTGTATGCAATGAACCATAAACATAAGAACGGAAACCTGAGACCCCTACCTCTTTTAACAAAAAGGTTCTTTTGGCCATCTCAGTATGCAGCACAGATTTAGACTCCGCATCAAAAACCATGTCCTACATCCCACACTGTACTCAATAAGGGAAAATATGTATATATATTATGAATAGAAATTGCATAAGAAAAACCAGTAATTGCCTGAAGGGCATCCTTGGCAGCAATGGCGAACTGAGGAGTGGTAAAAAGAGCAAACCCCATGGGGTGTTCGCCTTTGAAGTTGACCTGAGATGCTTCGTAACCCGGTAGCCACCTAAGAAGGTTCTGGAGTTCTCTCTCCTTCACGTCCTCCGGCAGCCCGGAGATGAAAATCGTACGCACCTAAAATCCAAAGAGTCAAAAGCATGCAAATACCGCACCTTTCTTTCGAGCAAGCATAAAAGCATCAAATTTCCACACACACAATAAATAGAAAATCTCCGTGTGCTTTCGCTGTTACCTCGTCGGTAGGGGACGATTAGGGTCATTAAGAGGCATTGAAGGAACGTGCGGCGGAGGAGGAGGTGGCGCTGCAGCGGGAGCCGGAGCTGGAGCCCATTGCTGGTGGTACGGGTGCATTCCGGTGCCGGCCATCTATCGGAAATCAACCGATGGATCCGCTTACAGTACACGGCAATAATGGCGCGAGACGACCCGAAGAAAACCCTAGAGAGATAGCGCGAATAGAAAGCAGGCAGTTCATGAAATTCTAATATTTGCGTCACAGTCCCTCCAACGTAAATATCCTTCTATTTAAGCCCCTAATATTTTTCACCCGAAAGTCTATTTTATACATGTAGTTAGTAGTTACTATCCAAAGATGCACTTTGAGTGAATCTTATATTGTGGCTTTAATTGATAAATAAATTACTACACTAAGATAACCCAACAAGTTAATTAATCACTAATTTTCAATGTTAGTTCTTAACTATTAAAATTATCAAATTTAGTCATTTAAGTATTGAATCAGTTTCAATTGTAGTCCACTAAATCATTAACTTTTTCCCGTGTAAATTGTTAATATTAACGGTAAATTAAAACGTCATGATCATTGCGCCAATTGTTTATCATCATGGAAAACAAAATCCTAATTTTATTAGAGCATCTCCACCAGTTTAATTTTGAATGATTTTTACAGGTGTGACTAATCGCTCCTAGTGCGCCTAACACACACAAGCATATTTATTGTTTTGTTCGATGGGCCCACATCTGAGACAAAAAACTGAGTTCTCGGCAAGGCACTAAAATTTCGTCTTTCCTTCTTTCACTTCAACCTAGAATGCATGCCTAAAAAACCTGACCAAATCTATTGGTAGGGATGCTCTTATAGTAACTTTATTCGGGAAAAATCTAACTTCAAGAAATTACATTTAGAACTATTTAATATTTAAAGATTAAACTCGATAGCTTTAAAAGTCAATGACTATAATTAAAAATGAGTTAATACCCAAAATCGTCCTCGACTATAGTGATTTTTCTCAATTTCGTCCTAAACGACTTTGGTGACCTAATATCGTCCCAGACTTTTGTGTTTCGCTCAATTTAGTCCCAGATTTTTGTGTTTTTGCTCAATTTAGTCCCTCATTTGTTATTCTGTCATTTGGTGTTAAATAAATAGACAGTTCAGTAATTTTAATATTGGAATCTCTTTACTCATAGACTTGTGAACTGCGAAATCTTTTTTTTTTTTTTATGAATTACTCCCAGAATTACTCCTAAAACTGCGAATATAAAATTTGATTTGCAGGTCCGAAAGTAATTCTGGGTGTAATTTGTACAAGAAAAGAAGAATTTCGCACTTCACAAGTTGAAAATAAAGAGAGATCAATATTGACATTACTGAATTGTCTCTTTATTTAACATCAATTTGATGGAATAACAAATGGAGGACTAAATTGAGCGAACACAAAAGTCTGGGACGATATTAAGTCACCAAAGTCGTTTAGGACAAAATTGAGAAAAACCACTATAGTCGAGGACGATTTTGGGTATTAACTCTTTATGAATTATAATACTTGTATGTAAAGCTGTGATATTATTTAACATAAAATGATAATTAATAATAATTAATATTATACTCTATAATATTTATAACTGAGATTGTAATTTTTTACAATTATAGACAATTATTATCTTATTTCGGGATTTTCTGTTATAACGTAAATTTTATAAAGAGGACGTTACTAAATCCAGCTTCTAGGAAGACTGTCAAAGGAGTTGGTGATTGATTTCACACTGTCACTTTCTTCAGAAGGACATTTTGTTTATAATTTATTTAGTGCATTAATTTGTTGATTAATTAAATTGTACAAAATACAAATTAGGCGCTATCGCAGTTTCACGAAGCTTCGTCCTCCTCAAATTTCCCCCCTCTTCTGGTCTTCCTTGCCGACTCGCCGGCATCTTAACGCCAGTCGTCTCTCTGGGAAGAAAACAAGTCTTGCTTCAACTCCCTCTCTCTCTCTCTATATCTCTGCATATACATATTTATGCACAGATATTGAGCATTGGATACAGTGTATGTGCGTGAATGCATATAGATAAGATACGTATATTTAGTTATTTATTCGTGATTTTTGGCGTTGACTTCGTTGATACTCGGCTACGGGAGTTGAAATCAGTTGAAAAGAGGAATCGGTTGCGGCTAGGGAATTTGTTCTTTAGCTAGGTAAAAGTTCAGTTTCCTGCTGGGGTTTGGGTTATTTGAATTTGTGGGAAAAAACTTGATCTGCTCGTTTTGGTTCGAGCTCACTCGCATTGACTCGTGGTTGAATCGATTGCGCGGTTCTGATTAAGCATTTTTATTGAAGCACTCGGTAATCTGTAGTACATTGAGAGTATTTATCCCGCGTTGGTTAGGTAGAAATTATCGAATGCGTTTAATGCCGATTTGGTTTTATTTGCTGTATTTACTTTTGATTGTCTTGCTAACGTCTAGTCTATGATTTTATTGGCGTGATTGGATTATATTTATTTTGGTTGGTCTGACTCTGACAAGATTGGGTAAACTAAAAGTTAGCAAATTTATGGTAAAGTGCATTCTTTTGCCTCCTGATTGAAGCTTATCATGTAATGTATTGCGACAGAAGTTCTGTGCTTTACGGGCATTGGATGGTTTGTTGATGCGGGAAGTCTAAAGATCAAAGATGGGATCTGGAGAAGAAAGTTTTGATCTTGAATCTGATGAGGTCCCCCTTAGTTCATCTCATGGAACAAGTAAAATGGAGACTTTGCATTATGAAGCACCTCATAATCATATTGCATCACCTAGAGCTTTTGTCTCTACAAGATTATTGAGAAAGATGCGTCAGATCAGTGTTCTCAGAAGTATTTACATTGTTTTAATCAAAGCAAAGATCAATGTGTTGCTTCCTTTTGGCCCCCTAGCAATATTGCTGCACTATGTTACTGGGAAACATGTAAGATTGCTTTTTGGCCCTTCCAACTCAGCATCTTCTGATTAGCATTAGGACATAATTAACACACACGAATGTGATCCATAGCTTGCTATTTATGGTTCTCTCTTATGCTGTAGGCATGGGTCTTTTTCTTCAGCTTATTGGGAATTATACCACTAGCTGAGCGCCTAGGATATGCTACTGAGTAAGTTAATATGGAGAACATTTTGTCTTCAAAATTTAATTCCATTCTGTTCTTGTTTGTTTCTTCCCTGTGCTCATTTATGGCTTGTTTAGTAATGGCAACTGTTTTCCATTTTTCCACTTTTTTTCACAATTTTCATTCTCTAATTGGAAAACAAAGTTGGAGAATTGGAAGGGGAAAAAACAGCTGAACAGACAGAAAGCAAAAGGCAAATGGGCAGTATATTGTTCATCAGCCTTTTTCCATTTGGAAAACAACACAAAGCTGTTATCTGATGTTGTTAAGAAAGTTGGAAACATTTTTTCCAGTTTTTGTTCAGTTGGAGAATGTTTCAACTTGAACATGAACTCTATTTTTTCATTTTTGTTTTCTATTTTTCCAGAAAAATGGAAAATTTTCCATGAACTAAACATGTCTTACCTTTTCATTACCTTAATGCTGCAGGCAGTTGTCATTTTATACAGGGCCAACAGGTATTGTTTCTCACGTACTGGCACTACTTTGATTATCTAGCCAGGGAAATTCAATCATTTTTTATATAACTAAAAATGCTTTTCCTGGCACTCATCATAGATACATCATACATATTTCTTTTGATGTGCAGTTGGTGGCCTTCTAAATGCTACTTTTGGCAATGCAACTGAAATGATAATTTCAATATATGCATTGAAGAATGACATGATAAGGGTTGTTAAACAATCATTGCTGGGTTCCATTTTATCGAATATGCTACTAGTTCTTGGATGTGCCTTCTTCTGTGGTGGGATTATTCACCACAAAAAAGTCCAGGTTTTCAACAAGGTAGACAATATCCATATGAGTTAATAAATTGGAGTTGATTGTTTTGTCTTTTACAATTTCAATGCTTCTGGGTCAACTAATACACATTGAGATATTGCAGGCGACTGCTATTGTCAACTCAGGGTTATTGTTGATGGCAGTGATGGGCTTATTGTTTCCTGCAGTGCTTCACTTCACTCGTACAGAGGTCCACTTTGGAAAGTCAGAGCTAGCTCTTTCCAGATTTAGCAGTTGCATAATGCTAGTGGCATATGCTAGCTATCTATTCTTTCAGCTCAAGAGTGAGAGAAGTTCATACAGTTCAATTGATGAGGTGAATATTTGTGCTAGTCATTATAGGTTGTTGTGTTCCTTATTTCTGTTACAGACTTACAGTTGTGGGTATAGTTCTTTCAAAGGTATTTGCCAATATGCTGATGGTTCAATCATATTCTACCACATGCCTTATATATGGATATATGTATGATGTATATACTTACTATAGAGGTTACGAGCTGGTTCCAGAACTGTGCTGAATTGTTGGTTCAGGCTTGGAACTGGCAGTTCAGACCCAGAACTGTGGTCACCTTTCAGAATATGTTTTGTGCATATTCTTGACACCTTGTTTAATTCCATTGGTATGTCCAGGAAGGAGAAAATAATGCAGAAGATCCTGACGAAGAAGAAGCCCCTGAGATCACGCAGCTGGGAAGCTATTGGTTGGCTTGCTATTTTGACTATATGGATTCTGTATTATCTGGTTATCTTGTTGATGCCATTGAGGTAGAATATTCTTTTTACTTCTGTTTTGGACTTCTCTAAGATATTCTTAGTCTAACATATAGAGTCAGATATCTCCTCTTTCTTCTTTTTCAGATGTTACTTATCTCATGAATTTTCAAATTTAAAATTAGTATTCTTCAGGATAGCTCAAACAACGATTTACTCTTTTGATACACAAACACAAAATTCCACATCTGGTATTTTTGGTAGGCCATTTCTGGTTGGACTGTACTATCATGTGCCTTTACATTGTTCTGGCACTTTTGATCTCTTATTTGTATCCTGGGACTTTTCTCCTCCCAGATGTTTTCTAATGACCAAATTATATATTGATTAGTTGAGTTAAGAATTTCAGAACAATTAGATTTAAAAGTCATTCTAGTTCAAGCAGATTCTTTGGTTGTGATTAGTTGAATAATTTTCTCTCTGATTCAGAGGGAGATTTGATTTGCAGATGTTTTCTCTTGTAACTTGTCCTGAACATTTAGATTATTGTTCTTTTTCTCTATTTCCAGGGAGCTTCTGACACGCTGAATATGCCTGTGGCTTTTATAAGTGTCATCTTGCTTCCAATTGTGGGTAATGCTGCAGAGCATGCAAGTGCAATCATGTTTGCGATGAAAGACAAGCTTGTGAGAACTTTAAAAAATCTATATTGTCTGTACTGCCACTTTGTTATGCTGAAGTCAGTAATGAATATCATTTTTTGTGCAGGATATCTCGCTTGGAGTTGCAATTGGGTCGTCCACTCAGATATCAATGTTTGTGGTAAGACCTTATATTCCATTTTGGCACTTGTTTAGCCCAACTGAGTAATCTTTTAAGATGCTTTTCTAAAATGCCTCAATTTAGAGCTTCTTGAAAAACAGACCTTTCCCACTTAAATTAAATTAAAAGCCTTATTATTATTATTATTATTTTTTAAATGTTTAGTGTTTGGCCCAGATTGTACTTTTTGGAGTAGATAAGCTCCAAAATAAGCTGGGGCTCAGCTAGCTTAGGATTGTCGTTAGAATTCTAGTACCAAAGGTTCAGCTGAAATATATTTTATCTAATATGGGTGAACTGATTAAGCTTGTCCCTTTGAAAATTGCAGATTCCATTTTGTGTAGTTGTTGGATGGTTCATGGGAAAGGATATGGATTTGAACTTCCAACTTTTTGAGACTGCGACACTTTTTATCACAGTTCTAGTGGTGGCATTTATGCTGCAGGTTTGGTTCTTCTCAATCGAAAATCTTAGTAATTATTTTGCATACCCATTTGATATAAATTATACCAAGTTTCACCCCTTTCCTTCCTATTTCTACATATAGCTTGCACATTTTCCCCAATTTCTATAGAGGAAACAGTATGATATTTTTGCTTTATTTGATGCAGGAAGGGACATCAAACTACTTTAAAGGGCTCATGCTTATACTATGCTATCTCATTGTTGCTGCAAGCTTCTTTGTACATAATGATCAATCAAATGGTGAATCCCATTTAACTATTTACATCATAACATCCATGAACCTTGATTCTTTTATCATTTGATAATGCATAGTTATTTTGATTGTTCCATAGCTACTATCTGGATTCCCTGTCATCACTAGCTCTAAATTTGGAAAAATGTCTCATGTTTGCAGATAAACTCTAATGATACTTTGCTGTACTGTCAATAGTCCGTTTGAGAAGTGAATGGTTCGTTACTGTGCAGAAATGGGTAATAGCGTATAGGCAATCCTTGAAGCTGTAAAGCTCTGGACATAAATGCTATGGACTCTACACGTATTTTTTCGCGTTGTATCCTTTTTGTTTAGACAATTTAGCAGTTCATATTCCTCCCGTCAATGTGACAAAGCTCGACTTGTGGTCTTCCATGGACAAAAGTAGGAAGCGATATACAAAGGACATTGGCCTGGCCTGGCCTGGCGAGTGGGCTGTTCACTGGTGCTGTGCTATTGCAAGAAGTGCTGACTTTTTCGCCTGCAGACTTTGAAACTGTAACTTTTTTCCCCATTATTTCATACTAAGAGGTTGCATAATCCTTGCACATTGTTCATATCGTCTGCTGTTCACTCTTATGTGGTTTTGTATCGAAATATTTCTTTCTAAAGGCTACATGAACGGAGATTCTTTATATATGAATCTGCAAACAAGGTTTCCATTGTTTCGTGATAAATTAGTTTAATCTATATTTTCCCAAATCCCATTCCATTGAGTTGTCGACTTGTCATGCTAGATGAATGCGTTTTGTCTTAATTATTAAACGTTTCAACTAGATGAATGCGTTTTGTCTTAATTAAACGTTTAAACTGATAGTATATTTATTATTATTATTTTTATGTAATGTAATGGTGGACATGACAGAATATCATGTGATTTTACAGAAGTTTGCTACATTGGATCTAGGAAGGTTGTGAATATGATAACCTAAGCCAGGTTGGGGTAAAGTTGTCATGCTGTGAATATTCCATCTAAGATGAGACAACAGTTTACAGGGAGGTAGATCATTACAGCTCTGCCCTATCCTGTGGGTGTCACTTCTCATTTATCAAGTAATTTTTTTTTTTTTTTGGAATATGGTTCAAATTGGCCACTGAACGTAACATGAAAATGCAATTAGGCCACTGAACGAAAAAAAGTGCAATTAGGCCACTGAACATTTCAAATGTTGCAATTTCACCTGATAGCAGGTTACCATCAATTTAGCAGGTTACCTGCTTACGTGGCAGCTGAGTTGCATTTTTAATAATTTTTAAAAGTTTAATAATAATTTTTTTTTAAAAAAATTATTTAAAACAAATTTAGTTTTTTTATTTATTTTTTTTTTAATTTTTTTAAAGAAATTTATTATTAAAGTTATTATAAATTATTTAAAATTTATTAAAAAATGACAACTCAGCCGCACGTAAGCAGGTAACCTGCTAAAATTGATGGTAACCTGCTATCCGGTGAAATTGCATACATTTAGAGTGTTCAGTGGCCTAATTGCACGTTTTTGTGTGTTCAGTGGTCTAATTGCATCTTTTTTTTCGTTCAGTGGCCTAATTGCATTTTCAGGTTACGTTCAATGGCCAATTTGAACCTTATTTTTTTATTTTTTTATTTTTTATTAAAAAAAATGGTTTGAATATATCAATAATTTTCATTTTTCTTTTCAATAAACATTTAACTATAAAATTCATCTTTGTGAATATTTGTTCAACATTAAAGGTTTAAGGCACACCTTGCAGTATGCACATTGGATTTATATGTAATTACAAATTTTGAGTCTCGACTCTTCAACCTTTTGTCTCAACCTTAGAGACAATAAATAATAGAAAGTTTGCTTAATTGACGCCCACAAGCTAAAGGATCTAATTGAAATTTATTTCACTCTAATCTTTGCACCGGTAGTTGTTTATATGTAATTACAATTACATACAATGTTGTGAATCATGTAATTTAATTCATGTGCGCTCAATATTTTGAATTGAAAATATAGTTTTTTTTTTTTTTGAAAACCAAAGCTTCAAACTTCATTAAACCAAAGATTCAATACAAGAAGGAACAGAATCAATCCAAACATTAGGACCAGTAGATGAACTATTAGCTCTAGCCATGGCATGAGCCAACGATCGATTCACTGATCTAGGAATAAAAGTAATGTACACTACTTTAATACAAGCAGAGATAAATAATAAACATTAGGACCAGTAGATGAAAATATAGTTTAATACAAGCAGAGATAAATAATAACATGCATTAATTATATGGAATTTAACATATAATTAATGCATATAGGGGTGCAGCAGTAGGAGTGGGGATTGAGTATGAGACAAAACTAAAGACATAAGGTCCGATGATTAGGCAGTGCTGACACAGGCGGTCTTCACATCCGAAGACACCAATATCCGACCTCTAATATAATTCACTTCTGCCTGCCCAACTTCTTCGTATCTATTGATTCTCAAGCATCATTAGTTCGTTATTATTATTATTTTAATACTCCCAGGACAGATCCTCAAATATTCACTAAACCGTCACAAACTGTTGTTATTAATATAAAACAGCGACTTCAACTTTATATTCAAAACTGAAAATTTTACTTAAAGAAATCTACGATTCTTGTAAGCAAAACTGTACAGTGTGGAGTCCATAAATTATAACATGAATCATGATTTATCTTATATTGATTATGTATTTGCAGGTAACATAATATGTATCTTTTTTTTTTCAATTATGAAAATTAATACCCTACTTGTAAATAAACTGAATGTATATAATATATTATTATCTGCAATTCTGTAAGTAAATAATATGGACCACTATGCGTATGGTACGGTGGATCCTGGTCCACAATATAAACATTGTGATGAGTTTTGATTTACTTCATTATGAGCTTGGGCAGATTCGTGAGTTAGATATAATCCGGCGAAACCGGCTTGAAACCTGAGTTATACAAAAATTACTTAAGAAAAATTGAAATTTTTGTACAGCGTACAGTTTGGTGTTGAGTCTTGAAACTATATTGGTTCGATTTTCCTTTTCATGAGTCTGGTTCATAGAGTCTAGAATATAGTCCGACAAATCGAAAACTTGGGTTATCAAAAAATTTGCTTAAGAAAAACTGAGGTATTATTATAAGAAAGTTTATTACACTTTTACATACAACATCATTTTACTTTCTTTTTTGTAATTGGAACAACTAACAATAAAGGAGACATACAAAAGATACACATATTTTGGTGGAGAATAAGATCAAGCCCTTGTGATAAATAGCCATTTGAGTACTATATATACTGCAGATCAGATGCTCATGATGCTCAACTCAGTTTCCTTCTCGGATGTATTATATTGATGATGTTGTGAAGTAGCCTCAATCAGCTCAGCTAGCAGACATCCTTAACCATATAGGTTTAGTTTCTCCTCTCAATCCTCTTATGAGTGTCCAAAAAACCTAATGTTTAGGCAAAAAAAGGAGAATGACACCCAAAAAAAAGGAGGAAATATATATGGCATTACTGGAAAAAGATCCAGCAAAGGGGATGAATGAAACCAGATGATAACATAGCATGAATCTGCATATATATTTTTGTCAGGGCTATAAAAACTGGAAGAAAATATAGGGTTTTTTCCGACTTAAATAGATAATTTTAACCTGGGCCGGGACAAAAATCGGGAAGGTTTTAAAAACTGGACAAATCTAGGAAAAACTTTAATGGGAACAGTCCCACTGAGGTTTCTCCGAGGTTTGTCTGATTTTTAAAATCTTCCTATTTTTGTTCAAAATTATCATATTTCAGTCAAAAACCCGAAAATATAGGTGGGGAGGAAGGCAGATGATGGGGGGGAGGGTATTGTATGTATATGTATAGTGGTGGTTGTATGCATATATATAGATAATATAATGCATGCACCTAGCTGCCACCTACTAATCATCATCTTCATTGATAGACCAGCAGAGAAGCATGGAGGCACATCTGCAGAGGATATAAATCTGGCTCGCTGTTCTTTGATCAAAGAGCACACTTTCTTGAAAACCATTATTATTATTATGGTTGTTGTTTTTCTTGATCTTGATTGACCCATTTTGCAGGCTTGTTGCTTCATCACCAAAACAGCCATAGTTTGCAGCTTGAAGGAGCAGCAGAAAGAAGGTTAAATAAGGGTGAGCTATTGAGAAAAAGAAAGTAGGTGGATATGTAAAAGGTTAGAAAGGGGAAAAAGCCCACCAAATTTGGAAGGCTGGACCCTGTGAGGAAAAAGGGTAAGAGTGACCTGTGTATTTTAACATAAATTGTTGGGGGTGGGGTGGGGTGGGTGGTTGTGGGGGGGGAAGGGATTGAGACCATGAACAGGCCCATGCTTGAGGAACGAGAGAGATTTGCATGGAGATGTGAAATGTGTTTGATCCTCACCAGTTGTTTAGCTGCCAAGAAGAGGGTTTTGTCTTTATGGACTTGAAGGGCTGTGGTATTATGGAAGTTAAATTACATTTTACTTTAGTCCTCCGACTATGATAAAAGTATAAAAAATTGATCCTCAGATATTAATTTTGGCAATTAAAGTAAGTTTTCAAAACCTATTGATTTTATATAACCACGCATAAATAGTACATGTCGTGAATACAGTCTTTGTCACATTTAAAGGAAGGATAGGTAATCCCGATATGATTGATCGTCCCATGTCATATATTCACACATGCCATTAAGGCCCTCTAGGCAATAATATCGATGAATTTTGGTGTGATTTTGGAAGAAATGAAGGCTATACGGAGTAAGAGAGGGAGATGAAAGAGAAGGTTTTGATCTCTAATGCATAGCACTTTGATTTTTTGTTGGGCCCCCCGAGTAGCAGGAAACACATAGGAAATGCGCAGCTTAGGTGGGCGTTTCGCAACACCATATGAGCGCCCCCAACCGCATCGCGCGCGCTGGCACGGTTAACCAAAGGTTCTGCTCTAATTTTTTTAATTTTTTTTTTTCATCTTTGCTTCTTCTTCTCCTCCCGTCGCCTCTCAGGCTCCTCTTAATTGGCATATAAAAAGCAAATAAAAAAACCTAAACCTTCGTAATGAAGCTAGCTCCTTAGTCATATTTAAAAGCTAAGCTAATTATTCGTACAATGTGAATTGTGACAGCATTTTTGCCACACAACTTGGTTTCCATACTGTTAGAAATGGTTGTGATTTTTTTTTTTTTTTTTTGAAAATATAGGTTTTGTAGCGTGTTTGTTTTTGTTGTTGTTTTCTTAATCATTTCTTTCTTTAATCAAGAAAACTTATTTCTTCTGATCTTTAATTATTTTCATTTCGTCGCATTTTAATGTTAAATGCA